>CAEFZP010002037.1:0-25667 GCA_903064625.1 Mallotus villosus | reverse complement strand
TAGGCCGTATTCCCTAACCGCTCGGCCATCTGAGCACTCTACCACATTTAGACTATTTAGCAGACCCTCATTTACCTACAATCATTTCTCTCTTTTTGGGCACGGCCAAGAATCGACCCGGCAACCTTCTGATTATTGCCCGGATTCCCTAACCGCACTGCCATCTGAGCACATCTACACACACATCACCCTGAAGCTCACCCTCAAGTCCACCCACGCCGCTTCAAGACGCACTTCCTCTCGTTGGGTCCGTGCGGGGGGAGGGGAGACCCACCAGTTTGGGGCCGCCTTGTTTTTAGCCAGCTTGAAGTCTCGTCCAGGCCGTCTCCTCGACGCGGACACACTCTCGGTATAGCTCGCTGCCGGGCGATGTAACTGCCGCTTCACCTTCATGTTCCATGGCGACGACATCTCCATGGCGCCCACACCCCTGTCAATCATAGGAAGAAAAGGAAAAAGAAAAAGAAACGTCCATGTCCGGTCCCAGTACACGCGGGGGTGGGGGTTTTGGGCGGAGCCAGCTGGCAGAGGCGGGAGGAGGAACAGAGGAGAAGCCACACCTCTTTCTCGAGGGCGTTCAGGAAGTCCCGTCGAAGGTCTTGAGGGCGTTCCTCGCCCCAGATCCTCCAGTCGGCTCATGTAGATCTGTTCTTTGGCTCGTAGGCACCTGAGAGCACACGAGGAGGCCCTTGTTATCCACAGGCAGGAAGTGACCGACTCAATACTATCTGCGAGAGACGAGTCAGACGAACAACAAACGTGTGTGTGTGTGTGGTGTGTGTGTCTCCACTTGTCTGTGGCGCGGGCGTAGCCACCCTGGCCAGCTGCCCTTTGTTCTGCAGGTCCAGCACTGCCTTGCCCATCTTGGTGGACGTGGCGTTCTGGCTTTGTGCAATTCGTCAACACAATCTCATTGGGGGGGCGGGGTTTAATTGGCCAAACACACAGACTAGGGGCCCCCCAGAGGTTCAGGGCCCCACACAGACTAGTGTCCCCAAGGGTTCCAGGGCAACACCAACAAATAAGGGCCCCGAAGGTTCCAGGGACCCAAACAAAACTAGGCCCCAGAGTTCCAGGGCCAACACAACAGACTATGGGCCCCAGAGTTCCAAGGGCCCAAACACATAGACTGGTCAGCATGACCGATTCTCTCAACCTTCCTCGGTCCTGCCAGCCTGGATGGTCGACAAATTAGCTAAATCAACGAGAGTGTATACTTCATACATCTAAATTTCTTAGTATTCGGTTCAGGACTATAATGTCAATAAGGGGAACAGAACCGAGGCCTGCTAACTCAATCTAACTGCAAATATTACGACGGGATATACAGTGATACTATGGTAATAACCCATATATTCTACGGCGGGTGTGTCCTGATCCGCTGCCCAGGGCCCCCCAGAAGGGCGGAGCTAAAGAGACCAGAGAGGATACGACCCGTCGAAGCCGTGTTGAACACCAGTCCCAGGACCTTCTTGAGTCCGAGTCCGGTGCTGCGCCCCCGTCCTGGCTCTCTCCGATCAAGCGGAGTAGGTAGCGAACAGGAACGCCTCTGAGGTACTGTGTCTCCATCACTTATCGTGGAGTATCGGAAAAACGGTTTCACACACCGGTTAACTCTGTGGCGCCGCCAGGTGTTAACGTAACTCGATCGTCGGGAGGGGCGCGGTGGGGGCTCACCCTTGTTTAAGGCACTGCACAGGGATATGGTGGCGTCGATGCTTTCAGATCTCGTTCGCGTCGTACTTTAGGTCGTTGGAGACGCTAAACCTGAGAGGGGCAGATTTAGAGACGAGAGATGTGCGAGAGGGGGGGAACAGCAACATTGCGCGCCGGCCTGGGATAAGGACGGGCGCGCCTGCTGCGTTGGGAGGTGTGGGGAGGAGTGAGGGATGTGTGGGGGGGTGGGGAGGGAGGTGTTGTGGGGTCGGGGAGACAGATTGTGATAGGGGTCGGGAGGCTGATTAACGGGGGAGGAGTGAGGGAGGTGTGTGGGGGTCGGGAGGTGTGTGGGGGTGGCGAGGGAGGTGTGTGGGGGTCGGGGAGGTTTGTTGGGTTGTGATGTGTTGTGGGGGTCGGGGAGGTGTGCGGGGTTGGGGAGGTGTGTGGGGGTGGCTAGGGAGGTGTGTGGGGTTTGGGGAGGTTGTGTGGGGTCTGGGAGGTGTGTGGGGTCGGGGAGGTTGTGGGTTGGGGGTGTGTGGGGTGGGGAGGTGTTGGGGGTCGGGGAGGTGTGTTGGTTGGGGAGGTGTGTGGGGGTGGGGAAGGTGTGTGGGGTTGGGGAGGTGTTTTGTGGGTGTGAGGTGTGTGGGGGTCGGGATGTGTGGGTGTTGGGGTCTCTTTTGTTGTTGGTTCTGGTACGTTTGTTTTTGTTGGGGAGGTGTGTGGGGGTCGGGGAGGTTGTGTGGGAAGGTGGGGAGCGTGTGGAGGTGGCGAGGGAGGCGTGGTCCTCACCATACGCTCTCTTCTCCTGCCCCTTCAGGTAGTTTCTCTCCAGGGATGATGCCGGCCACCGTGCGGCCCTTCCCCACGCCGGCACCGTCTCCGATCAGGAAGCCCGCTCGTGGTTTTTCTGCTGATACCTCGTTGTTGCTGGGGAGGGGAGGAGGGAGGATGGGCATGAATGATGATGGATGGAGGGAGGATGGGATGGGCAGAGGAGGGTAGGAAGGATTCGGTAGTGATGTCCTCTTTTCGTGATTTCTTCGTTGGGGATTTTCCTCTTCTTTCTTCTTCTTTCTGTCTTCTTGTCCACCCTTCTTTCTTGCCTCTCTTCCTCTTCTTTTCTTCGCTCTTCTTTCTTACTTTATTCTTCTCTCTTCTTCTGTCTCTCTTTTTCTCTCTCCTCTTATCCCTCTCTTTCTTCTTTTCTGCTTTCTTCTTTCTCTTTACTTCTTTCTTCTCTTTCGTTCGTCTCTTCGTTAGCTTCTTTCATCTCACTCTTTCTCTCTCTTCACTTTACTCGTATCTTTCTAGTCTTCTTTTATCTAGATGCTATTCTGCTTTTCCTTTATTTCTATCTTTCTTCTTTTCCTCTTTTCTTTCTTCCTCTCGGCTCTCTTCCTCATCTCTTTCGTCTTTCTTCTTTGCTTCCTTTCTTCTTTCTTACTTTCTTTCATCTCTTCTTTCTTCTTTTCTTCTTTCTTCAGCTTCTTCTTTCGTCTTTTCTTCTTTCTTCTCATCTTCCTTCTTCTTTCTTCTCTCTTCTCTCTTCTTTCTTTTTCTTCTTTTCATTATTTCTTCTTTCTTCTTTCGTCTCTCGTTTCTTTTCTTCTTTCTTCCTTTCTTCTTATTCTTCGGTCTTCTTTCTTCTCTCTTCTTTCTCCTCTCTTCGCTCGTCTCCGGCTTCTCTCTTCTGTTCTTCTTTCAATTCGTTCTCTTTCTCTCTTCTCTCTTCTCTCATTCTCCTCTTTCTGCTTCTCGCTTCTTTCTTCTTTCTTCTCTCTTTCTCTCTTCTTTTCGTTGCTCTCTTTCCCTTTTGACTATTCTACTACGCCCCTCCCACCTTCTTTAGCTATCCTGATCTCACACTTTATGACTATATCATAAGATAAGAAGTTACCAGTTTATGCTTAATATTATCAGTGTGTATGTTTAGTGGTTAGAGTACGATATAGTTACTTCGTTTCTGTGAAGCCTTGTGGTTCGATGGTGTTACATGTTTCTATCTTTGCTTCGGGAGTAGATCTGAGGCACTTCAGACACGGTCACGTACACAAAATCATCAACATCATGGTGAATCAATGTACAGCACAGACATCGTCCATAGTCAGGGGACTGAGTGGCTTATTGATGACTCATGGTGGGGGGGGGGCAGAGAGAAGCAGTCTCCAGCAGGTGGGGTTAGGGCGGGGGTCGAGGTTGCCTAGCAATGGGGGATAGGGGGGTTGCCTAGCGATGGGGGGAGGGCGTACCTGGCAGGCGTAGATGATGGCCTCCAGCTGCAGAGCAGAGAGCAGGCCGTTGTTGATGATGGGGTCAGGAATGGACAGAGTGTAGGTGATGTCGGGAGGGGGGACGCTGGACAGCGTGTTGGTCTCCACCATATGTCTGGGTGGGAGATCCGATGGTGGCTGGAGAGAGAGAGAGACCGAGAGGAGAGAGCAAGCAGAGCACGAGTGAGGAGAGAGGATGGAGGAGAGCGAGAGGAGAGGAGCAGAGAGAGAGAGAGAGAGGGAGAGAGGAGGATAGAGAGAGGAGAGAGAGAGAGAGAGAGGGAGAGGAGAGAGAGAGAGGAGAGAGGGAGAGGAGGAGAGAGAGAGAGAGAGAGAGAGAGAGGAGGGTTGAAGAGGAGAGACAGGGGGAAAAGAGGACTTCAGTACACACGATATCCCTCCACAAAGATCATCCAGCGGCTAACGCCCCAGTCAGTCATACAGATTATATATATGATATGATATCTGTATATCCTAACGACGACACTGTGTTGCGCTGCTTGTGGTGCACGTGCGTGGGGAGGAGCGGCGTACATTTGGAGGGCTTGTAGTCGGCGTACGTGTCCACGTGTCCCAGCTCCTCCGTCTCTTCCTCCTCCGCCTCCTCCTCCTCCTCCGCAGGCGTCTGGGTCCTCGGAGCCTGCAGCAAGGGAACATGGGAAATGGAGTTTATATCCCCCTCACAGCAGGGCGCTCGTCCCTTAAAGGGTCCCCCTCTCCCGAGTCGAAACTCTCGGCGTCACCACGACGACTACGACCGCCCAGAACGACCGAGGTGAAAGGAAAGTGGGCCGAGGCGAAGTGAAAGGAGGAGAGTTCCGAATGAGAGCGGCAGATTCGAGGTCGGGGTTGGAAAGGGAGGTGCTGAGGTTTTGCTTTAAGTGCAGTGTTAGGGGGGCAGGTAGGGGGGGCAGGTAGGGGGGGCAGGGGGCAACATTAGTGTTGTAGCGAGAGGGCTTTTTGGAAACGTTTCTAGGGAAACCCCAGAAGCCTACTTAGAGAAGCTGCCCCACACTGACCACATTCATCACAACAACGTTTCTATGTATATATATAGAGTATATATACTGTTTGCGTTATCGGGACTGAGCTGAAATGTACCAGTGAATACCCTAGAAGGCTTGAGATGCATTTAGTGTTGCGTCATTTCTAAAAACATGTTTTGAGGTCTGTTTCCAATGATGTGGTCAGTTTCCAATGATGTGGTCAGTTTGGGCTAGCAGGTCTGAGCAGGCAGTGTGTGTTGCCCTCTCGTGTTCCAGCCTGATCGGGGGGGGCTTGGGGGAGCTACCTGGAATCCCCCATAAGGGGGAGTGCTGATTATGGCAGTGATTTCCTCCAAAACTGCTCAAACCCTGAAACCTGCTGGTGCCATTCAGCTGCAAAGAACACAAACAAAACAAAAACTCTAAACAAATGCAAAAAATAAAATAATGACAAAAGCACAAACAAAAAAAACAAGTGTGTTTGTGTTCTGTGTGTGTGTCATGTGTGTGTGCGTGTCCTGTGTGTGTGTCCTGTGTGTGTTCTGTGTGTGTGTGTCCTGTGTGTGTGTGTGTGTGTGTCCTGTGTGTGTTCAATTCACAATAGATTAGTCATCAAATGGCGAAAACAGACAACAGCAAATCGCTAAACACATGTGTGTCATGTTGATTGGTTGCATTGTGAGAACAAATAGGAAAACAGTCAGTTAACAGGTTTAACAGGTCACTCAAACGGCAGTTAACCCACGCCCCCACCCCCCCCAGGAGAGGGGATGTCTCTGTGTGACATATTTGAGGGGTATTCCCTCCCTCTTAATCAAGTATAACATGTGTGTCTCTTTGTCCTTCCCCAGAACACATGACCCCGGTCACATGACCCCAGTCACATGACCCCAGTCACATGACCCCAGTCACATGACCCCAGTCATATGAAAACTGGAGTGTTCACTTTCAGAATGGACATGGATGTGTTGATACGAACACGGCTGTGTGAGCTGGCAGCAGGCTCCGTCTACACACTGACATGTGGACACATTCTGCAACCTATGGATGGAGGTTTGACATGTGCAATGTTTGCATACGTGGGTGGCGGGAGATATAGAGGTAGAGAGAGAGGCAGAGAGAGAGAGGCAGAGAGAGAGAGAGGCAGAGAGAGAGAGAGGCAGAGAGAGAGAGGCAGAGAGACAGACAGACAGACAGACAGACAGACAGACAGACAGACAGACAGACAGACAGACAGACAGACAGACAGACAGACAGACAGACAGACAGACAGAGAGAGAGAGAGAGGGGCAGAGAGAGAGGCAGACAGACAGAAACAGAGAGAGAGAGAGAGAGACAGAGAGACAGACAGACACAGAGCAAGAGAGAGACAGACAGAAACAGAGAAAGACAGAAACAGAGGAGAGAGAGACAGAAAGAGAGACAGAGAGAGACAGACAGAAACAGAGAGAGGCAGAGAGAGAGACAGAGAGACAGGCAGAAGAAACAGAGAGACAGAGAGGCAGAGAGAGAGAGAGAGACGGAGAGGAGAGGGAGAGAGAGAGAGAGAGAGAGAGAGGACACATACAGACACAGACAGACAGGTGTGACAGGTGTGTGTTGCCCGGTCTGACCTCCAGCTGGCTCTGTGCTGGTGTGGAGGCGGGGCCTGAGGAGGTGGGGCCTGAGGAGGCGGGGGCCTGAGGAGGCGGGGCCTGAGGAGGTGGGGCCTGAGGTATTGGTGTTGACGTCCCATATGGTGAGGCCGTGGGACAGGCTGTCCGTGCTGATCAGGTTCTGGGCGTCGGCATACTCCGACAGGGAGTCGGCCGGAGAGGAGAACAGAGATGTGTTGGAGAGGTCATCTATACATGACAGGTCCTGTTACACAGAGAGAGAGAGAGAGAAGGGGGAGAGAGAGAGAGGAGAGGGAGGGAGGGAGGGAGGGAGGGAGGAGGGAGGAGGGAGAGGGAGAGAGAGGGAGGGAGAGGGAGAGGGAGAGGAGAGAGGGAGAGAGAGAGAGAGAGGGAGAGACATAGAGAGTGTTAAGGGAGGGGCGAAAGATTCCTTCATTCATTCTTCCTTCCTTTATCATTTACTTTCAATCGATGTCATTGTTTTAATACTTTTGTCTAGTGTTGTATTAACAGGGCCCAAACCCAGGGAACTGCATGTTAGCACAGTCCTTTCAAAAGACACCAGTGAAGCAGGCCAGCTGCATGTTAGCACAGTCCTTTTCACAAGACACCAGTGAAGCAGCTGCATGTTAGCACAGTCCTTTTCATAAGACACCAGTGAAGCAGCTGCATGTTAGCACAGTCCTTCATAAGACACCAGTGAAGCAACTGCATGTTAGCACAGTCCTTCATAAGACACCAGTGAAGCAGCTGCATGTTAGCACAGTCCTGTTCATAAGACACCAGTGAAGCAGCTGCATGTTAGCACAGTCCTTCAGAAGACACCATTGAAGCAGCTGCATGTTAGCACAGTCCTTCATAAGACACCAGTGAAGCTGCTGCATGTTAGCACAGTCCTTTTCACAAGACACCAGTGAAGCAGCTGCATGTTAGCACAGTCCTTTTCATAAGACAGTGAAGCAGGCTGGCTGCATGTTAGCACAGTCCTTCATAAGACACCAGTGAAGCAGCTGCATGTTAGCACAGTCCTTTTCACAAGACACCAGTGAAGCAGCTGCATGTTAGCACAGTCCTTTTCATAAGACACCAGTGAAGCAGCTGCATGTTAGCACAGTCCTGTTCATAAGACACCAGTGGAAGCAGCTGCATGTTAGCACAGTCCTTTTCACAAGACACCAGTGACGCAGCCGCATGTTAGCACAGTCCTGTTCATAAGACACCAGTGAAGCAGCTGCATGTTAGCACAGTCCTTTTCACAAGACACCAGTGACGCAGCCGCATGTTAGCACAGTCCTGTTCATAAGACACCAGTGAAGCAGCTGCATGTTAGCACAGTCCTTTTCACAAGACACCAGTGAAGCAGCTGCATGTTAGCACAGTCATTCAGAAGACACCAGTGAAGCTGGCCAGTGGATTTCAACACACTTCCTCAGAACAGGAACTCTCTACCCATGACTCAGTAAAAAAAAACCTTTGTGATAACTATTAGCCAACGAGTAAGCCAGACTTTCTCTCACAATCGGCTTTAACATCATGTCTCTTCTAGGGAACACTGTTCCTAAGGATTACGTCCTGTCTTGTAGACATTCAATTTGCACAAACAAATCCCCTCGCCGGACGAAGGCCCCTTCACCCAGCGGTGTGGCCGTCCTCGGTGTGTTCCTGATAGAAATGCCAGATAACACACTGTGGAGAGCGCTGGAGGTTAGCTGGAACGGGGCTGAGTCTAGGGAAGGCAGCCATGCGTGACTGCAGAGCTTGTTTTTGACCCAGACGTGCTCGGGGGGGGCGGGGGGAGGGGGGCGGGGTGTTCCTCTGGTGGAGGAGAGGGTGACACCTGGGACACACAGGTCCTGAGCTCTCCACACACCTCTCCTCTCCACACACACCTCCCCTCTCCACACACACCTCCCCTCTCCACACACACCTCCCCTCACCACACACCACCGTATGTGTGTATGTATGCGTTGTCTGTCTTGTAAAACTCTCTCTTGGAAGTCGCTTTGGATGAAAGCGTCTGCTAAATGAATAAATGTCATGTAAAAGTCTGCATATGTACTTGTTTATATGTGTGGTGTGTGTGTGTGAATGTACAGCGTGTGTGTGAGTGAGTGTACAGCTCATTTCAGGCATGGCTACCTTCCTATCTATACATCCAGCCATGTGCATGCCCAGCTCAGTGAGTCCCCCAGGAGCAGTGAGGGCTAGGGCTGACCCTAACCCTGGAAACCAGGCAGGGGGCGAGGGAAGGAGGCTAGCCCTGGAGACCAGGGGGCGAGGGAAGGAGGCTAGCCCTGGAGACCAGGGGGCGAGGGAAGGAGGCTAGCTCTGGAGACCAGGGGGAGAGGGAAGGAGGCTAGCCCTGGAGACCAGGGGGCGAGGGAAGGAGGCTAGCCCTGGAGACCAGGGGGAGAGGGAAGGAGGCTGACCCTGGAGACCAGGCAGGGGGAGAGGGAAGGAGGCTAGCCCTGGAGACCAGGGGGTGAGGGAAGGAGGCTAACCCGACCAAGGACATGCCTGGCTGGGACTGGGTTTACCCAGAGAATGTTTGTGTGAGAAAGAAAGAAGAAAAGAAAAGAAAGAAAGAAAGAGGGAGAGAAGGAGAGACAGAGAGAGAGGAAAAGAAGGCGAGGAGAAGGAAAGAAGTAAGGAGAGAGAGAAAGAGAAAAGAACAAGGGAGAGAGAGAAGAGAAGAGAGAGAAGAAAAGAAGGAGAGAGCGAGGAGAAGGAGTAACTGTAACTGGGAACGTTTGCAAGTGAGCATACGATGCGTCGGTGTGTGTGTGTGTGTGTGTGTGCATGTGTGTGTGTGTGCAGTCCACACCCCCCTAGTTTGATGTCCTTGCTGATCTCACACCCCCACACATCCAGGCAATAACCAGAGAACAAAAACACAACAGTACACACTCTCCTGGCACGCACACACACACACACACACACACACACACACACTAGCAGGGCCCAGTGAATGGCTAGGTCAACTGTGACAGGTTAACGCCATTGCTATGACATCATGAATGACAACAGGCTAATGTTCCAACAGGCTAATGTTCCAACAGGCTAATGTTAGCCCTCCATAAAAGGCCTGTTTCCTCCTACGTGGAGTCTTCCCCAGCCGCTCCGCCGTGAGAGACAGCCGGGCTGTGCAGGGCACAGGGGGGGCTGTGCAGGGCCAGGGGGGGGGCTGTGCAGGGCCAGCGTGTGCAGGGCCCCGGGGGGGCTGTGCAGGGCCCGGGGGGGCTGTGCAGGGCCCGGGGGGGCTGTGCAGGGCCAGGGGGGGCTGTGCAGGGCCAGGGGGGGCTGTGCAGGACCAGCTGTGCAGGGCCAGGGAGGACCAGCCCCTCAGCTAACACGCTGGCTAATCCTTTAGCACGACTAGGCTAATGTGGCGAGAACCTGGCAGCCCTGTTTTAACAGAGCCAGACCCCCCAGAACTAGCCCACTCTTTACAGTCGACGTGGCTGGAGGGGGGCAGAGATGGGGGCTAACCGTTTGAAGTGTGTGTCTGCGTGTAAACCATCATGTTCTCCACCGCTCAGAGAGTAACGGAGGGATTGACAAACACACAGGTACAGGATGTGGCGAGATAAAGATGTTTTGTGTTGTGTGTGTGGGTGTTGGGAGTAAAGAGGTTCTGAAACACGCTTTCTCAAGGGCACACACAAACACGCAGCTAATCACAGTTTCTCTGGAAGCGCTGTGATTACAATTGAATACGTGCGTCAGTGTCTGTCTTGTGTACAGTACGTGTGTGTGTGTGTGTGAGAGAGAGAGAGAGAGAGAGAGAGAGAGAGGAGAGGAGAGAGAGAGAGAGAGAGAGAGATTTTCCTGGGCAAGATCAGACTTGAGCTACATTTACATTTTAGCAGACGCTCTTATCCAGAGCGACTTACAGTGAGTACAGGGACATTCCCCCGGGGCAAGTAGGGTGAAGTGCCTTGCCCAAGGACACAATGTCATTTGGCACGGCCGGGAATCGAACCGGTAACCTTCTGATTAATAGCCCAAGTCCCTAACCGCTCAGCCACCTGACCTATACGTAGGGCCGCTAAAGCCGTCAGCCAGCCAGGTGGCGTGGCTGTTACATGGTGTGGGCGACCGAGGTGAACGGGGGAGAGGACATTCACCCCTCCCTGCAGCCCCTCACCAGCCCAGCCAATCAGCCCCTCACCAGCCCCAGCCAATCAGCCTGTTCGGACAGAGGGCTGTTTTTCAACAAGCCAGCCATTAAATGTAACCCATGTCAATGCACACACACACACACACACACACATGACCTAGTGTTACTGAACCGAACTGTCGCGAATCTATATTCATTACTATTCATCCAGTCAGAGAGCAGAGAGATGAGTGTCAGGCACAGGCAGTCATCTGGTATTCAGATTCTCTCTCAGCAAGGAAGACGGAGGGAGGGGGGTGGGGATGAGGGAGGGGATGAGGTTGACAGGATGACGGAGGGTAGGGGGACGAGGGAGGCTGGGGTGATGGGAAAGGCAGAGGAGTGAGAGGGAGAGGAGAGAGAGGATCTGAGCGTGACTGGTGAGGAAGGGTGTTTGTTCTTGCGGCTGGGTCTGCTTGCTGCTGAGGCTGGGGCCTGGCAGACAGAGATAAGGCCTGGATCCCCACCGCACTGATGCTAATCTGGCCTTTCAGCCCGCTTCTCCCCGCCAGTCCCCAGTCCCCAGCCCCTCCTCCCTATCCTCTACCCCCACCTCCAGGTCCTACAGCCTGCCTCCCTCCCTCTCTGCCTCTTACAGCGTGCCTCTCTACCCCCACCTCTAGGTCCTACAGCCTGCCTCCCTCCCTCTCTGCCTCTTACAGCTTGCCTCTCTACCCCCACCTCTAGGTCCTACAGCCTCCCTCCCTCCTCCCTCTCTGCCTCCCTCTCTGCCTCCCTCTCTGCCTCTTACAGCTTGCCTCTCTACCTCCATCTCTGTGTTTCTCTCTCTGCCTCCATGTCTCTTTCACTGCATCCGTCTGTTTAAACCTACGTGTGTGTGCGTGTGCGTGTGTGCGTGCGTGTGTGTGTGTTAGAGGATGAAGCAGAGTGATTCCACATGTGTTCCCACACAGCCTGTCCTCCGACAGGCTCCTCCCTCCGTGACACCGTCCCCTCTCCCCTGAACTCCAGGCTCCTCCCCCTCCCCGGAGACAAACAAAGACGCGCTCATGCCCAAATACGGACTTCCTGTTCACAACCCATCTGCAGCCGTGATACAATCATAACACCCCCCCCCCTCCCCCCCGTGACCACGTGGCCCGTTCCCACACACGTACAAACACACACACGCGCACCCACGCGGTTATATGCAATCACACATGCATGCACGCACACAGAGAGACACAGAGAGAGAGAGAGAGAGAGAGGAGAGAGAGAGAGGAGAGAGAGAGAGAGAGAGAGAGAGAGAGAATAATTGTATCCATCTGCCTGACAATAATGACAGTTGTCAGGCTGTGAGAGAGAGAGAGAGAGAGAGAGAGAGAGAGAGAGAGAGAGAGAGAGAGAGAGAGAGAGAGAGAGAGAGAGAGAGAGACAGTGGTGGGTAATGGAGGCAGTCCTGACCAGCCGTCCCTGTCACACATGCAGACAGCAGGGTGATTTGGTGGCTCCCGGTCTGCGTGTCTGCGTGTCCCCTTCCAGTATCAGTACTGAGGTGTGAGAGGCCGAGAGGAACGCAGCGCTGGGACAGAGGAACGCAGCGCTGGGACAGAGGAACGCAGCACTGGGACAGAGGAACGCAGCGCTGGGACAGAGGAACGCAGCGCTGGGACAGAGGAACGCAGCGCTGGGACAGAGGAACGCAGCACTGGGACAGAGGAACGTAGCACTGGGACAGAGGAACGCAGCAGTGGGACAGAGAGGAACGCAGCGCTGGGACAGAGGAACGCAGCGCTGGGACAGAGGAACGCAGCACTGGGACAGAGCATCCATCTCCCGCCACACAACACACAGCCATGTTGTTTTGAGTCGTTTATCCGTTATTCATCACGCGTTCACTGATCTCCTCTGGCTGCTGCTGGTTCGTGCGAGGCAGGCAGACCCCTGAGGAGTCTGGGAGAGAACATCAGACCCTGAGGGGCGCGCTTATCAGCTCTGCCAGGGAATCAGACGACAGAAAACAGCCAGTCCTCGCCCCCGCAGAGATAGCAGCTCCGCGCCCTCCTGTGATAGGCTGAGCAGCCCTGGGTGTTTGGCCGTGTGTTCGCTCCTGGGCCGAGTCGGTGGTTTTGCAGTACAGTCGACTGCTCCTCCTCCTCCTCCTTGTTTACCACAGGGTGTAAGGGGAGTAAGCACTAGCAGACTTCCTGCAACCCACACCACTGTCTCCTCCTCCTCCTCGACCCCCCTCACCCAGAGAGGCGGGGCTAGGCTGGGCTGGGCTGGGGAATCCCCCTCCACCCTGGACAGGAAACAACTCCAGCAGTTCATCCAGCCAGCAAACAGAGCCCTCTCAACCACAACCACCTCCTCTCTGCATCACCCTCTCTGCATCACCCTCTCTGCATCACCCTCTCTGCCCTTTGTTATGCGATGAGAAAAGGCACATTTTCAAGCACGGGGGGGTGAGTGAGTTCACCTCCAGGTCTCGCTCTCTCCCACCACTGTGTCAGACTGAAGCACACTCACTCTCTCCCTCTCCAAACCAAACCCAGTCCCTCTCTCCTTCTCCAAACCCAGTCACTCTCTCCCTCTCCAAACCAAACCCAGTCCCTCTCTCCTTCTCCAAACCCAGTCCCTCTCTCCTTCTCCAAACCCAGTCCCTCTCTCCTTCTCCTTCTCCAAACCCAGTCCCTCTCTCCTTCTCCAAACCCAGTCACTCTCTCCTTCTCCTTCTCCAAACCCAGTCCCTCTCTCCTTCTCCAAACCCAGTCCCTCTCTCCTTCTCCAAACCCAGTCACTCTCTCCTTCTCCTTCTCCAAACCCAGTCCCTCTCTCCTTCTCCAAACCCAGTCACTCTCTCCTTCTCCTTCTCCAAACCCAGTCCCTCTCTCCTTCTCCAAACCAAACCCAGTCACTCTCTCCTTCTCCTTCTCCAAACCCAGTCCCTCTCTCCTTCTCCAAACCCAGTCCCTCTCTCCTTCTCCTTCTCCAAAC
The DNA here is from genome assembly GCA_903064625.1 of Mallotus villosus. Lineage (NCBI taxonomy): Eukaryota > Metazoa > Chordata > Actinopteri > Osmeriformes > Salangidae > Mallotus > Mallotus villosus. The sequence goes on along the minus strand of CAEFZP010002037.1, from coordinate 12,040 downwards.
CCAGTCCCTCTCTCCTTCTCCAAACCCAGTCCACTCTCTCCTTCTCCTTCTCCAAACCCAGTCCCTCTCTCCTTCTCCAAACCCAGTCCCTCTCTCCTTCTCCAAACCCAGTCACTCTCTCCTTCTCCTTCTCCAAACCCAGTCCCTCTCTCCTTCTCCAAACCCAGTCACTCTCCTTCTCCTTCTCCAAACCCAGTCCCTCTCTCCTTCTCCAAACCAAACCCAGTCACTCTCTCCTTCTCCTTCTCCAAACCCAGTCCCTCTCTCCTTCTCCAAACCAAACCCAGTCACTCTCTCCTTCTCCAAACCAAACCCAGTCCCTCTCTCCTTCTCCAAACCAAACCCAGTCCCTCTCTCCTTCTCCAAACCAAACCCAGTCCCTCTCTCCTTCTCCAAACCAAACCCAGTCCCTCTCTCCTTCTCCAAACCAAACCCAGTCACTCTCTCCTTCTCCAAACCAAACCCAGTCCCTCTCTCCTTCTCCAAACCAAACCCAGTCCCTCTCTCCTTCTCCAAACCAAACCCAGTCACTCTCTCCTTCTCCAAACCAAACCCAGTCCCTCTCTCCTTCTCCAAACCAAACCCAGTCCCTCTCCCTCTCTCCTTCTCCAAACCCAGTCTGTCCTGCAGAAGGCTGGCAGAACTCTCCCACGTCCCAGCGGTCAAACCCGTCACGTCCCGTCGCCGCCCTTCCTCCTCGGGGTCACGGGGGTTGCCCGGGTGGAAGCCCCGTCCCTCACAACCCCCCCTCCAGTGGAGCAGCTCCACCCTCCAGGGCCACGCTGCCCAGCCCAGGTCTACGTCCAGACCGGGGAGCCCTGAACATTCCAGCCCGGCTCCCCCTCCCTCCAGCCAAGCCATACACAGACCGTGACCTTCGACCCCGCCCTCCACAGCCAAAACCTTGGCGTCCAGAACGCAGTGTTGACTGTAAAGGTCAAAGCCTAACCCGGCTCATGTTGCTTAGCTACCCCCCCTCCCCCCTTCCCCTCCACGCCCTGACCCCGGGTCAGAAGTCAGAGGTGTTTCTGTTCCGTCTCTGGTAGCCTTGCAGACCTCAGCAGACTCTCCCATGTCGTCAACACACACAAGGCCCGCCGTGGGGTTCCGAGTGTGGTGGGGGTGACGACACGGAGGACAAAGAGAAAGCAAGGAGGACAGGGAGGGAGGGAAGGAGGGAGGGAGGGAGGAGGGGGGGAGACTGGGAGGGAGGGAGGGAGGGGAGGGAGACTGGCTGGCATTCACCTGGCTGGTATATTTCAACACTCTACAGTGCATCCTCTCCTCGTCTCCTCTCCTCGTCTCCTCAGGCCTTGAGATCTGAGGCCACAAGCTGCACTGCTGTGGAACCAGAAAGGAGGCAAAGCCCCCGTAAACCTTCTGGCTCCTGGGGTCTGGTGCTGGAGGGGAGGCAACGGAAACCCAGAAGAGGAAGCCAGTTCAGAGTGTTGAGACGCAGCCGACTGTCTCTGCGTGAAGCTCGGGGTTTACCGTAACCCTGTGGTGCACGAGTCTGAGAAATGAGCAGCTACACACATACGAGAAACCAGACTGATAAGCATGTGTGTGCATGTGCTGTCACTGTGTGTGTGTGTGTGTTTGCGTGCAGGTGCTGTGTGTGTGCATGTGCGTGTGATTGTGTGTGTGTGTGCATGTGCTGTGTGTGTATGTGTTCATGTGTTGTGTGTGTGTGTGAACAGGGTTGCATCCCTAACAAGTAAAGGAAATGAAAGCAGAGAGAAATGAGAGATGACACATCGACAGGGACAACTGAGTTGTGGAGGACCCCTCAGTCACAGTCCCTCCTGTGTCACAGTCCCTCCTGTGTCACATCCACCAGCTTCATGTACTGTGGACATGAAGCCAGCGCTCTGGATCCTACAGCGTGTGGAGGGACCACGTGCAGTAACACACGCGTCATGTGACCCCTGTGGTCATGTGACCCCTGTGGTCAGCTGGTTGGGACGGCACAGTGACATGTGACATCTACAGTTCACAGTGAGCGTATGGCCAGGATGTCGACCTGACCCATGACCTCTGGACAAGCCTGCGGCTGTGATAGGCTGTGATTGGCTGTGATAGGCTGTGATTGGCTGCGATAGGCTGCGATAGGCTGTGATTGGCTGTGATTGGCTGTGATTGGCTGTGATAGGCTGTGATTGGCTGTGATAGGCTGTGATAGGCTGCGAGAGGCTGTGCTAGACTGTGATACGCTGTGATTGGCTGTGATAGGCTGCGATTGGCTGTGATAGGACCTGGAAGCCAGAAGAGCCCCTGGTATACACGTCATCCTTAATCCACTGAAACACACTTCAGACTAGACACTGGAGTATCGAGCTGTTTGGACTGAACAGCGTCTCTCCGTCGATGCCTCCCGCTACTCCCGTGTTTGTCTCGTCTCTACGATTCTGCCCCCCCCTCGCTCAGCTGTTCCCCCCAGTCATCCTCACCCCCCCCCCTCGCTCAGCTGTTCCCCCAGTCATCCTCACCCCCCCCCCTCGCTCAGCTGTTCCCCCAGTCATCCTCAAACCCCCCCTATGCTTACTCCTCTACTTCCAGTAACAGCCTACCTGCCCAGCCAGGCCTACGTGTGTGTGTGTGTGTGTGTGCGCGTGTTTCAGAGCTGACAGGACCTGTACTTCTAGACTCTGTGGGATGGTGCTGGGCGTGTGGGTGTGTTCGGGGAGGGAGGAGGGGGGGGAGGAGGGGGGGGTAACATCAGACGCTGGGCGGGTGTGTGGGTGTGTTTGGGGCAGGAGGAGGAGGGGTGGGTAACATCAGACACGGCCTGAACACTGGAAACATCCTGCTACGCTTGTTCTTTACTTTGGCTGTCGGGGGAGGGACTGAAAAGAAGCCATTTGATTCCGGGAAAAATATGAACAAGTGTGTGTGTGTGTGTGTCAGTGAGACAGAGCCAATCTTTTGGCCACCACCAGCGACGATCACAACTCACGAAAGGCATGATGTCCACGGTAAGCAGATGGAGGGAAGAGAGGTAGGTGAAGAGAGGGATGGAGGAGAAGTGAGGTGAGAGGAGAGATATGGAGGGGTGAGGAGAGAAGGAGAAGAGAGAGATAAGGAGGGGTGAATGGAGGAGAGGAGAAGGAGAGATAAGGAGGGGTGAATGGGAGGAGAGGAGACGGAGAGATAAGGAGGGGTGAAGAGGAGAGGAGAAGGAGAGTAAGAGGGGTGATGGAGGAGGAGAAGGAGCGATAAGGACGGGGGTGAATGGAGGAGAGGAGAAGGAGAGATAAGGAGGGGGTGAGTAGGAGGAGAGGAGAAGGAGAGATAAGGACGGGGTGAGTGGAGGAGAGGAGAAGGAGAGATAAGGAGGGGTGATGGGAGGAGAGGAGAAGGAGAGATACGGAGGGGTGAATGGAGGAGAGGGAGGAGAGAGATAAGGAGGGGTGAATGGAGGGAGAAGGAGAGCATAAGGAGGGGTGAATGGACGGAGAAGGAGAAATGGAGTAGAGAGAAGGAGGAGTAGGCGGGGTGAATGGAGGGAGAGGAGAAGGAGAGATAAGAGGGGTGAATGGAGGAGAGGAGAAGGAGAGATAAGGAGGGCGTGAATGGGAGGATGGGGCTGCGGCCCATGACTGCTCGGCTATCAGGTTCAATGCCTTACTGGAAGCCAGCGGACAGAAAGGCAATTTTGTCACATTTAATGTGACTGACTGGAACACAGGCAACAACAGCAGCGGATGACCTGTGGGTCCAGCGTGAATTACGTCATCTTCTGACACAGTCCGTATTGGCTAACCGACAGGATAACACACTGAATCACACCGTACAAAACGGCCTTAAATGAGGGCTAACGTTTCGTATAAATCTAAATCTATCAGAATACACTCACACACACATGTCTAACCCGACTCCGGTTGTTGTCTATACTCCACAAATAGATCCTAGCTCGTGATTTGTCACCCAAACGCCCAGGGTCACAGAGGTCCGGGGTTCACAGAGGTCGTTCGAGGCCAGGTGCCTCGTATCCACGACGACAGACCAAGGTGAAAGCCGGGACCACACTGAAGACAGAGCCACGGAATCGAGCAGGAAGCTTTGTCACGAAAAGGCAGGAGGAAGTGGCTGGAGCTAAATACAGCAGCTCTAACAGGGAGTGTCGGAGAACTGACGGTAAACGATAAAAACCTCACCTACTTTCCTCATAAACGAGGATGACAACGACTCGTGACGGAAAGAAGCCCTGAAGCCCTACTGAAGCCTTTAGAAAACAGTCGCTTCTCGAAAAAAACACACACAATGTATTTAACAAAAGGTTTAACCGTTTGTCCTCTCTCTCTCTGTTCCTTTACCAAACACACAGTCAGAAGAAGAGAAGTGAAAAGGAGCCCTACCTTGGGTAGCGGTCGTCCCAACTGCGTGTACAACTTAGTCCAGAACTGCATGAGCGACATGAGTCCAAACACTCGGAGAGGAACCCACACACACACACACACACACACACACACACACACACACACTCCTAAATCACCTTCCCCTATTCCTTACACCTTCTTCCATGTATGTGCTCAGGCTACAGTAGTATTAAGAGTCTCTACACAGCTGCTGTCCTCAACAACAGCTCTCTCTCTCTCACACACACACACACACACACACACAGATCCACTGCCCAGGTAGACTCTGTCCAGCTCCTCCCTCTCTCCCGCATGCTCTCTAAAACACACTTCCTGGTTCGCCAGTGCTGCCAGGTATTTGCATAGAAGGTTTAGTCATATTGATTGTGGTCTGGTTCCCCCAGTGCTCAAAGGTGGTTGGGGAGAGAGTGAGCAAGAGAGAGAGAGAGAGAGAGAGAGAGAGAGAGAGAGAGAGAGAGAGAGAGAGAGAGAAGAGGGAGGGAGAGAGAGGGGAGGGGAGCTGGAGAGAGAGGGAGGGGAGGAGCTTTCAGGAAATGATGCTTTTGTTGGTAAGTGACTCGAGTTACTGGCAGCCCTGCCCATTTTACTGTACATGGTGTAACTCAACCGCGCTTGTATAGTAAACACTGAGCTGGGTGCTAGAGGCTTCGTGTCCTCACACCCACCGCTTCACTTAATGGTCTGGGATCAGTACTTAATGATTATTATATTTAGAGACTGGCTGAGAGGCTGTAGTGCTAGCCGGACGGCCGGATTATTTCGGTCTCTGACTTTTGTCAGTCTGACAGCGAATGGGGATTCAGTTTCCAAGCTGCTGTTGTGTGTGAGTGGTCTGAGAGGCAAACTAGTTTACCTCCAGTCTGCTTTAAGGACTCTAGACTCAAGAAAAGCAGAAAGAAGACTGTTCTGAATCTGAGATATGAATACTGGTCACAGGGTAGATAAAATAATAATAAAAAAGTCACTATTACACATGTGTTTTACAGCCATCAGAACTTAAATCAAATAATACAATACAAGACTGCATGGCCAGAATCACAGACAGTCGGTCCAGTAAATCAGACTAAGGTATCGAACATGGTTCCTCCACAGACAGAACACACTCTCCCAGGCCGTCCAGGGCGGGAGGACAAACAGAGACATAGCTTAACGACCTGCTGCACATTTACCGTAACACTCCACTGTCATAACACTGAGGATCTTTTTTTGCCTTCTCTGGAAGTTCCCTGAACATTCCTGGGAGCCTCCTGCCTGCTGTCCTCCTGGCTGGAGCCTCAGGAGACTGCTCTGTCCTGGGTCTGAACCGACTGCTCTGCCCTGGGTCTGAACCGACTGCTCTGCCCTGGGTCTGAACCTGCTGCTCTGTCCTGGGTCTGAACGACTGCTCTGCCCTGGGTCTGAACCGACTGCTCTGCCCTGGGTCTGAACCGACTGCTCTGCCCTGGGTCTGAACCGACTGCTCTGTCCTGGGTCTGAACCGACTGCTCTGTCCTGGGTCTGAACCTGCTGCTCTGTCCTGGGTCTGAACCTGAGCTGGAGACTGCTCTGTCCTGGGTCTGAACCTGAGCTGGAGACTGCTCTGTCCTGGGTCTGAACCTGAGCTGGAGACTGCTCTGTCCTGGGTCTGAACCTGCTGCTCTGTCCTGGGTCTGAACCTGAGCTGGAGACTGCTCTGTCCTGGGTCTAAACCTGAGCTGGAGACTGCTCTGTCCTGGGTCTGAACCGACTGCTCTGTCCTGGGTCTGAACCTGAGCTGGAGACTGCTCTGTCCTGGGTCTGATCCTGAGCTGGAGACTGCTCTGTCCTGGGTCTGAACCTGAGCTGGAGACTGCTCTGTCCTGGGTCTGAACCTGAGCTGGAGACTGCTCTGTCCTGGGTCTGAACCGACTGCTCTGTCCTGGGTCTGAACCTGAGCTGGAGACTGCTCTGTCCTGGGTCTGAACCTGAGCTGGAGACTGCTCTGTCCTGGGTCTAAACCTGCTGCTCTGTCCTGGGTCTGAACCTGAGCTGGAGACTGCTCTGTCCTGGGTCTGAACCTGAGCTGGAGACTGCTCTGTCCTGGGTCTGAACCGACTGGCTCTGTCCTGGGTCTGAACCTGAGCTGGAGACTGCTCTGTCCTGGGTCTGAACCTGAGCTGGAGACTGCTCTGTCCTGGGTCTGAACCTGAGCTGGAGACTGCTCTGTCCTGGGTCTAAACCTGCTGCTCTGTCCTGGGTCTGAACCTGAGCTGGAGACTGCTCTGTCCTGGGTCTAAACCTGAGCTGGAGGCTGCTCTGTCCTGGGTCTGAACCTGAGCTGGAGACTGCTCTGTCCTGGGTCTAAACCTGAGCTGGAGACTGCTCTGTCCTGGGTCTGATCCTGAGCTGGAGGCTGCTCTGTCCTGGGTCTAAACCTGAGCTGGAGACTGCTCTGTCCTGGGTCTGAACCTGCTGCTCTGTCCTGGGTCTAAACCTGAGCTGGAGACTGCTCTGTCCTGGGTCTGAACCTGAGCTGGAGACTGCTCTGTCCTGGGTCTGAACCTGGGCTGGAGACTGCTCTGTCCTGGGTCTGAACCTGCTGCTCTGTCCTGGGTCTAAACCTGAGCTGGAGACTGCTCTGTCCTGGGTCTGAACCTGAGCTGGAGACTGCTCTGTCCTGGGTCTAAACCTGAGCTGGAGACTGCTCTGTCCTGGGTCTGAACCTGAGCTGGAGGCTGCTCTGTCCTGGGTCTGAACCTGCTGCTCTGTCCTGGGTCTAAACCTGAGCTGGAGACTGCTCTGTCCTGGGTCTGATCCTGAGCTGGAGACTGCTCTGTCCTGGGTCTAAACCTGAGCTGGAGACTGCTCTGTCCTGGGTCTGAACCTGCTGCTCTGTCCTGGGTCTGAACCTGAGCTGGAGACTGCTCTGTCCTGGGTCTGAACCTGAGCTGGAGGCTGCTCTGTCCTGGGTCTGAACCGACTGCTCTGTCCTGGGTCTAAACCGGAGGCTGGCTTTCAGAAGCACTTCCGAGGTTTCTTCCATTTTTTCTCTTGCATTGAGTTTTTCTGGGAGTTTTTCCTCGTCTTCCTTGAGGGTTTAGGTTGGTTGAGGGGCAGTTCTATGGGCGTATGTGAAGCCCTCTGTGACATGCTTGCGTGTAAAAAGGGCTATACAAATACATTTTGATTTGATTTGACTTCCTCCACCGTGTTCTCTCCTGTGACCTGTATCTCTTGTGTAATCTGTCTGGGTGTCTTTTGTCTCTCTTTAGGGTCCAGGGCTTCCACAACTGAGATCCCAACGCCAGGGGACATTCAGGCTCTCCCATTGGGCTTCCCAAACAGAACAACACCGTGGTTATATTTGTGATATTTTGCTCAGGTAAACTTTATTCTTATGATTATAACTTGATTTTTGCAGTCGGTTCTTGTTGAATGTTATTTTATCGATCCTTTCTCGAATACGTCAAACTTTCTACGTAAGAAATACGTAACCTTTTGGGGGGCGATCCAAATCTAAAGAATGCCTGTCCGAGGAGATACCACAGGTTTAGACGTATTACGAGTCTCTCTTTCCCTCTCTCTCTCACTGACAGGAAGTGGAGCAGAGCAAGTGTGTGTGAGTGAGAGACAGAGAGAGAGAGACAGAGAGAGAGACAGAGAGAGAGAGACAGAGAGAGACAGAGAGAGAGAGAGAGAGATAAAGAGAGAGACAGAGAGAGAAAAAGAGTGTCACAGAATGAGTGCAGCTGTTCACTGCTTGTGGGTTAGACAGCGGTTAGTAAATGTGCTCTCCTAGCATTTTATTCCAGTAAGTCGTGTTTTTTTGGTGAAACTTTCTGAATCATGTTACACCGCTCGGCGCACGGACCTCTGCCAGCCTAGCAGGACGCCATGACGACGGGGTCACCTGACAGGGCTATGCCAGCCTCGCAGGGCGCCGTGACGACGGGGTCACCTGACAGGGCTCTGCCAGCCTCACAGGGCGCCGTGACGACCGGGTCACCTGTCTAGGCGCTCGTGTTCTTTCACACCACTGAAACTGCTCTCTCTTCCCACTGAGCACTACTGAGGTTTACTAAGTACTACGCAACACACACACACACACACACACACACACACACGCACACACACACACGCACACACACGCACACACACGCACACACACACACGCACACACACGCACAGCCGTGTTTACATCTCTCTCCAGCCAGGGGCTTACGGACAACAAGGTTAACTCCAAATAAACATCATTCATTTAAAAAAAAATGTCAAAGCAGAAAGAGATGTGGGTGTACGCTTGTTTTCTCAAATTCCTCAGAGGAACATCCTGTGCCCTGTCTATGCAACACTATCAGGATACTCTGATTGAGCTCCACGCTACTAAAGAAACAAACCAACCTGCATTGCATGCTGGGATGCCGAGGCCTAACGAGGACCACTGGTGCTTCTCAGTATAACACCACAGCCACAGTGATGAAGGACACTGACGTACAGTTCTCGTGTGACTGTATTATTTGCCTAACTGTCAGACACACTGTGGTATGCTAATCTGTGCAGTGATATGGAATGACGGATGCACATAACAAGCCCACACACACACAAGCACACGCACACAACAAGCCCACACACAAGCACACGCACACAACAAGCCCACACACAAGCACACGCACACAACAAGCCCACACACAAGCACACGCTCACAACAAGCCCACACGCAAACACGCGGAAATCCTTGACACAAGTTCTCAACGCCGTTTGCAAAGGCAGCAGGGCCATATACCCATGTTACAGGACAGAGAGGGAGAGGGAGAGAGAAGGAGAGAGAAGGAGAGACGTGAGACAGGGAGGGAGAGAGAATGAGAGACGTGAGACAGGGAGCGAGAGGAGAGAGGGAGAGAGACGTGAGACAGGGAGCGAGGAGAGAGAGATGTGAGACAGGGAGGGAGAGAGAAGGAGAGATGTGAGACAGGGAGCGAGAGGAGAGAGAGATGTGAGACAGGGAGCGAGAGAGGAGAGAGACAGAGATGTGAGACAGGGAGGGAGAGAGAGATGTGAGACAGGGAGGGAGAGAGGGGAGAGAGACGTGAGACAGGGAGGGAGAGAGAAGGACAGATGTGAGACGGGAAGGGAGAGGAGAGAGGGAGAGAGACGTGAGACAGGGAGCGAGGAGAGAGTGATGTGAGACAGGGAGCGAGAGGAGAGAGAGATGTGAGACAGGGAGCGAGAGGAGAGAGAGACAGAGATGTGAGACAGGGAGGGAGAGAGAGATGTGAGACAGGGAGCGAGAGGAGAGAGAGATGTGAGACGGAGAGGGAGAGGAGAGGTGAGTTGTTAAGAATGAGTCATGACTCACAACCTCGTGACTTCCATAAATGTTTTCTGCCTCACGACATGTGGAGCCCTTTTTCTGTCCTAGAACAGCTGAGAAAGCACACACACACACACACACACACACACACGCACACACACCCAAGAAAGACTTCAACAGACGCGTCAGACAGAGAGAGAGATAGAGAGAGAGCCAGAGTGGAAAAGCAGTGAACTCCTGCTTGGTCACCAGAACTAGCGTACACACTGAAACAGGGGTGACGCAGCCTCGTCCTCCTACGACGCCTCCCCCCCCGCCTCTCCCCTTCACGACGAGGTCCCTCTGACACAGAGCACCCTGCTGGGACCAGCTCCTCACGTCACCCCGCTACACAGGAGCTGCTCCTCCATACAGCCAAGCTGGAGTGCCACTGCTGGGCTGGAAGCATACGACAGCGTAGCCCTCCCTTCAAGCCTTGGGACCTTTGGCAGTTCTTACAGTGTGTGTGTGTGTGTGTGTGTGTGTGTGTGTGTGTGTGTGTGTGTGTCGGAGCACGTGTGGGCCCCAATCAATGTGTACAGATTAACTCAGAGATGGTCTCTCTCTCTCTCTCTCTCTCTCTCTCCCAGGCACATCCACTGTGTACAGGGTATTCAGGCCCAGGCCTCTGTAACAAGGTGCTTAGAATGTAAACACACTACATGGGCTCGTCCGTCCCTCCCCCTCAATCACTCACCCCCCCCTCCCCCCCCACCTCATAAACCCCGCCTCCCTGCTCCACATCGGCAGCGCAGGACGTGAGGGGAATATTAATGGCTACTTAGTTGCCCACGACTGCTCTCATATACATATATTTATTGGAGTGTGTGGCGCGCGTGTATGTGGCGCGTGCGTGTGTGTGTGGTGTGTGTGTGGTGTGTCTGTGTGTGTGGTGTGTGTGTGTGTCTGTGTGTGTGTGTGCGTGGTGCGTCTGTGTGTGTGTGGCGCGTGTGTGCGCATGTGTGTGTGTCAGTGTGGTGTGAGTGTGTCTGTGTGTGTGTGTGTGTGTGTGTGTGTGTCTGTGTGTGTGTCTGTCTGTGTGTGTGGCGCGCGTGTGTGTGTGTGTGTCTGTGTGTGTGTGTGTCTGTGTGTGTGTGTGTGTCTGTGTGTGTGTGGTGTCTGTGTGTGTGTCTGTCTGTGTGTGTGGCGAGCGTGTGCGCGTGTGTGTGTGTGTCTGTGTGTGTGTCTGTGTGTGTGTGTGTGGTGCGTGTGTGTGTGTGTGTGTGTGTGTTGTGTGTGTGTCTGTGTGTGTGTGTGTGGCGCGCGTGTGTGTGTGTGTGTGGCGCGTGTGTGTGTGTTAAATACAGCTGTGGACTCGTGCCTGGCCAGATGAAGAGTCAGTGGTCTGTGTTATTGAGCTTATCTCTGAGGGGGTGCGGGGGGTTCCCTTTCAAACAAACCAATCAGGAGCGGGGCGACAATGAGCCCGCCTCCGTCAGCTATGGAAAGGAGGAGGGAGGAAAGCTAGAAAGGAAGACTACACATATTCAAGAGGAAGTAACACCATAAAAAAAAACGAATGATCAAGATAACCACAGCGACGAAAATTACTTATCTCTTTCCATTCACAAGTTAGAACCAGAAAGCCTGGCTTCCAGACAGAGAGAGAGAGAGAGAGAGAAGAGAGGAGAGAGAGAGACAGAGGACAGAGAGAGGGAGAGGGAGAGGGAGAGGGAGAGGAGAGGGAGGAGAGGGAGAGGGGAGAGGAGAGGGAGAGGGAGAGGGAGAGAGGGATGAGGGAGAGGGAGAGGAGAGAGGGAGAGGGAGAGGGAGACAGAGAGAGAGAGAGAGAGACAGAGAGAGGGATGAGGGAGAGGGATGAGGGGAGAGGGAAGGGAGAGGAGAGGGAGAGGAGAGGAGAGGGATGAGGGAGACAGAGACAGAGAGAGAGACAGAGAGTAGTGAGAGTGGGAGAGAGAGAGAGTAGAGATGTAGAGAGAGAGAGAGAGACGAGAGAGAGAGAGAGGAGAGAGAGGACTGCTACAGAGCGAGGACCCTAACCCTAACCCTCCAAGCTGGAGTCCCCTGACCAGGTGGGTGTGTGTGTGTGTGTGAGAGAGAGAGAGGAGAGAGAGGGAAGAGGGAGAGGAGAGTGGAGAGGGCATCGCAGACACAACTTGCGCAAACATGAAGGGAGACCTGAACGGGGAAATCGTTTACGCAAGCTCACTTCCTGGTTTGGGATTCTCAGATCCACATGGAGAGCTACTGTTCTGCAGGCTGAGGATGGTGGTCCCCTAGCAACCGGCCAGGACGGGGGGGACAGCAGGCAGCTTCTCTATTCTGTCTCCACGGAAACTAGGCTTTAAATCAGTGTAGTTCTATGGCAGGCAGGGAACAGAGGGACCTGCCC
>CAEFZP010002036.1:0-20726 GCA_903064625.1 Mallotus villosus | reverse complement strand
CTCCCTTCCTCACCCCTCCTCCATCTCTCTGCCTATCCCTCCTCCATCTCCCTTCCTCACCCTCCTCCCTCTCTCTGCCTATCCCTCCTTCTCTCATGGTTCCTGGTCCTGTTCCTTAGTAACAGTGATAGCAGGTGATGACTGACTGTGGTCGGATCATAAGACTGGTCTCCCCCGACGATTGCTGTCATGATAACCAGGGTGTGGATCATGTGACGTGTGTATTGTATCGTATGTAGGGGTATTTGTTTAGAAGACCATTTTTATCCAATGGACTTACAGTACACGGGGTAATTCGAACCTGGGACTTCTGATCTGCAGGCAAAGGCTCTTACCACTGAGCTTTACCCATGGTCACTGTAACTGGGGTGAGGGTCATACAACGCCACGGTAAACCGGTTTGTGACGGCGCCTGGACGTTAGCCTGTCACGCCGTCACAAACCGAACGTCCAGGCGCCGTCACGGTAACCGGTTTTTGTGACGGCGTGACAGGCTAACGTCCAGGCTAACGTCCAGGCGCTCTGCAGGTTCCCATCACGTTCGTGGACAGAGTCTACGGGGAGTCCAAACTGGGCGGGAACGAGATCGTGTCCTTCCTGAAGGGGCCTGCTCACGCTGTTCGCTACGACGTGATGAAGACCTCCCTGACCTGATGAAGAGCGATGAAGACCCCCCATGACCTGAAGAAGACCTCTGTTACCTGATGAATAGCGATGAAGACCCCTGTGACCTGATGAAGAGCGATGAAGACCCCCAGCTGTGGCGTCGGGCTGTTAGACTCCTCGTCACAGAGGACGTGGTGCTGTCTAATGTGTCACACCATGGTGAGATTAGATCTCTCTGCTGATCCGAGAGATCTGCTTTCATGATCTCTGCTGATCCGAGAGGATCTGCTTTCATGTTCTTTCCTGAGCAGGTAGATCTGTGATTATTGTAAAAAATAAATAGTAACACATGTTTCTTAAAGTTCTGAATCGTCGTCTTTTTTTTATTTAAAAAAAATGTCCACCCCTGTTATCTGAAGCTAGTTCTAATCTTGTGTCCCATCCTGTGTTTCAACATGAGGTCCAGAGACGAACATTATTCAGTCTCATTTAGAGAGTACAAGACAGGCAGAATCGTTTACAGTACAACAAATGACTCTTTGATTAATTACACTTAGGATAGTCTACCAGAACATAGCTGATCGATCAGCACAGCACGCAACCAAGACTGATGGTTGAGGTATGTTTACTTATTGATACAGAGGTCACAAGGTCAACCTAGGTGAAGCGTCTCTCTCTGTGGTCACTTCCCTTGAAGGGTCAAGAAACAAACAACAGAGATGGAGAGCTGTACATCAAAGAAACAGCCTCGCAAGATGGAGAGCTGTACATCAAAGAAACAGCCTTGCAAGATGGAGAGCTGTACATCAGAGAAACAGCCTTGCAAGATAGAGAGCTGTACATCAGAGAAACAGCCTTGCAAGATAGAGAGCTGTACATCAGAGAAAACAGCCTTGCAAGATAGAGAGCTGTACATCAGAGAAACAGCCTTGCAAGATAGAGAGCTGTACATTAGAGAAACAGCCTTGCAAGATGGAGAGCTGTACATCAGAGAAACATACACACACAATCACTCATCCATTCAGTTGTAGTTTGGATCAAATCACACACACACACACGTGCACTACTGTCAGCCCAGTACCAGTGACTCAGTAACAAGGGGGGAGGAGAGAGAGACAAGCTTCACAGGCTACAGGCTCGTGGCTGCCCCAGCCTGCTTCTCAGGGAAGTAGTCCCGGTGAGTTTGGTACAATGGAACGCGAGCACAACACAGCGCCACCTTCCGTCGTCCTCTCCACCAGAGAGCACTCCGAGTGCAGAGGCAGCTGGGGGGAGTAGTGAGGCTCTGTATACATCCACCCTCAGCAGGGGAGGGCGCCAGATGTAGTCACGCAACGCATGCGCTCTCAGCCACCCCAGGTCCACCGGAGGGGCGCCTGCTGTCGGTTGAATCTTGTCATTACGCCTTTGCGTTGTTTACACCCCGGGGTCTCGGAAGAGAAACGACTAGTCCTCGGGCTTCCACTACCCGACGACTAACAGGTAAAGATCGCTGGTGAATCTTTCGTTAATTAACATAATTGATTACTACACTAATTAAGCCTGGAATCAATGGTTCTCACAATGAGGTTCTTATGCTAATCAAATACATATGTCACTTCCGCCCTTTCAATTGCGCCATTTTGGATAGGGCAGTTTCTAGGCTAGGGGTGTATTGTCTACTCTAGGATCAGTGAATAGAGATGGAAATGTGTTAGCCTTCAGTAAACAGTCATAGCGAGAGTTATCGTGTTTTTGAATGAGGGGACTCTAGTAGTATTTTTTCTCACTGGACCCAGTTCCACCATTAGCGTACTGAGTCTCGGGGTTTATTAGCTAAATGAGGTTCAGCGGAGTTTCCTCCGAAGAAGCCAAGCAGAGGCACACGGATACCCCGTGTCGGCGAGAGAGAAGAGTCGCGATCCTAGTCCGGTGTGTCCGCGAGGAAAGTACACGGCACGGCGGATAGTCCCGGTCCGGCATTCGGAGGGATAGACGAGAGGGGAGTGTCTCTCTGTCTATTGATCTGAACAGATAATATTTACTCCAACGCAAGACTCGGTTCCAAAACCAGGTAAAACTCATCATATCAAGCTTTTAGAAACTAGCTAGCTTGCTAACGCGCTAGCCAGCTCGGCTTCGTAACGTTGTGTACTCTAGCTAGCCAGCTCGGCTTCGTAACGTTGTGTACTCTAGCTAGCCAGCTCGGCTTCGTAACGTTGTGTACTCTAGCTAACCAGCTCGGAGGAAAAGACGCGACAACTCTCCAGCTAACACCGTCACGTCGCTACCTTTCCCGGGCAAGCTCGCCAACAGTTATTGATATTTAACCACCATGAATATAATTGATTGTTGAAGATAATCCCAAAGAATCTTTCGACCAGCTATCAAGCTATTTAAGTTGTTATTTGAGTATCGTGTCATTTATAGTTCGCAAAACTTGGTTCAGTTATGATAGTACTGACAGGAATCGACACCCGCTAGTCTGGGCTCGTGCAGGGCTACTTGCTAGCTGGTTAACTAACATGCTAGGCGGCTCGAGCAGTGTTCGCGTGCCTCTCTTTGTGATTCCCGAGCAGCTGCTAGCTAGCTAGCTAACAGTCTGGCTGCTTACCACGGATCTGGAAACGTTCATATTAGCCAGCTAGATGCTGATCAAAAGCCCCATGTTGTACTATACTGTTCAAAGCCCTTTGACATGTTTTGTCAGACTCCTTTTGGGTTCACAGAATGTAGCACCGTGGCGCGTCCATAGTGGTATTTACTCAACAACAGTATTTATTTTGTTTGTTAAACATTGACGAGTGAGACGGCTAGTAGTGGTAAGTGGTGATGCGAACGCTGTCTGGTTTGCCGCTTAAATACTTTTATTACGTGCCTGATTAAACGTTTCGAAAGTAAAACGTATTGAAATTAAGAGGTAGACAAATTATTTGTATTTAATCAAATATATTCTTGTCACTAACGAATAGCTCGGCTCGTGTTTAGGTGACACCGGTCGAATGATGCGCTCGCTCTACGCATCGCACGTTTGATTCGGTGAGCACGGAACACGAGTGATGTCAGTTGGTCAATTGGACTTGCCTCCGGTGTTTTACCTAGTAATAAAACATTTTGCCTAAACGGTAGTGTTAGCAGCGGTGGAACGGTGTCATACTATCGAGTGAGTTTAGACAAGAAAGATACGTACTGGGTAATTGGGTTGTCATTTCAGACAACACGTGTGGTTTAACCTCAATGGTTTCTTGTGGTGTTGTGGTCGGGGCAATGTAAAGGGCTTGATTGATATTTATTTATTATTTGTGGACCAGCCCATGTACTTGTACCTGTATGTAAGAGGTTCATAGCTCACCAGAGGTAGTGTCATCATAATGATCTGCATAGTGATCTGGTTATGACATGGTATAAGCACAATGAATATACTAAGAAGCATTGTAGAGATACTTAGAGAATGTATGTTTGTGGAGGTGTAGGAACAGCCTAGATCTCTCTCCCATTTTTCAACCATAGAGAGACTGCCTGCTCTGCCAGACAACTACCCTCTCACTCAAGAAAAGGGAAACGAATAGGGCAAGAGAAAGAAAGAACGAAGGGAAGCAGGGAGAAAGTAGAACAGAAAGAAGGAAAGAAAGACAGAAAGGAAAGCCGAACGACGAAAGCTCAAGAAAGGAAAGACAAGCTAAAGCGCTGTGAAAGGAAGATACGGGGAAAAGAAAGAAAGACAGAAAGGAAAGAAAGAAGGAAGCAAGATACGGAATGAACGACAGAAAGAAAGGAAAGAATCGAAAGGTTAAAGAAAGAAAAGGGAAGAGGATTAAGACAATGGCAATATGAGTGAACTAATTGATGAAAATGGTCTAATGAAAGCACAGTCTCCTCCTCCTTTAGGATGAGCACCATAGAGAAAAGAGAGAGAAGAAAAGCAGGAAATAAAGGAGAGAGAAAAGAAAACGGAAAGAAAGAAAAAAAGGAAAAGGAGAAGAAAGAGAATAACCGAAATGGGCGGAAATGAAAGAATTTTAGATAAAAGTAAAGACCGAGAGAAGTCAGAACGAGTCCACGTGTGGATACCGCGCCAAGAGAGAATGGAAAGGAGAGAGAGTAAAGAGAAAAGCATAAAGAAGGGAGAGAGAAAAGAAAAAAAAGAAAGGGAGAGAGACCAAGAAAAGAAAGAAAAACGAAGGGAAGAGTAGAAGAGAGAGAAAAGGAACGCCAAGAGAGAAAGAGAAAAGAAAAAGGACCAGAAAGGGCCGCGAGAAAGAAAGAGCACGAAAAGAGGAAAGCACCTCCCTCCCCCTCCTCTCGCAGCTCTCTCCCCTCCCCTCCCCCTCCCTGCTCTCTCCCCTCCCCTCCCTCTCTCTCCCCTCCCCCTTCCCTCCTCCCTCTTCTCGCACTGCTGTCTTCTCTCTCCCTCCCCCCCCTCCCTCTCCACTCGCCGCTCTCTTCTCCCTCTCCCCACCCTCTTTGCTCAGCTCCCCTCCCTCCCCCTCAAGCTTACACTCTCCACTCCCTCCCTCCTCTCCCCCTCCCCCTCCACTCCCTCCCTCCTCTCCCCTCACTGCAGACATATTGCTCCGTAGAAACCGTTGCTGACTCAATAGGAGGCGCCATTCCATGGTTGCGGGAGAGGCTTCAGGGGGGGGGCAGGGGAGGGCTTATATAACACAGGCAGATGATCTCTCTAGCGCCATCTACAGATGATGGGAGAACTGAGAGCAGGGAGTGTGTGCGTGTGTGTTAGTGTGTGCGACGCCAGGCAGGCAGACAGGAAGCTGTCTGCTACATCATGTAGTTTGTGTACCAACGGCTTTGGTGGAGGAGCTCAAGAACGGTGACAAGCTTCTGGAACAGTGCTGAGCCCTCTGACTTGTTTTAGGGTGTGTGGGGTAGGAGGTGTGGTGTGGGGTAGGAGGTGTGTGTGTGGGGTAGGAGGGGTGTGTGTGTGTGGGGTAGGAGGTGTGTGTGTGTGGGGGGGTAGGAGGTGTGTGTGTGGGGGTAGGAGGTGTGTGTGGGGTAGGAGGTGTGTGTGTGGGGGGGGGGTAGGAGGTGTGTGTGTGGGGGGTAGGAGGTGTGTGTGGGGTAGGAGGGTGTGTGTGTGTAGGAGGTGTGTGTGGGGGTTCCAGCTGCTTGTCACCCCGGCCGTCATGAGGTCATCTGGTTAAACACAGACCCTGACCTAGATAGATGAACTCTGACCCTCATAGAGAATTACAGGGGATTTATTTTCTTCTTTTTTCTGTTTGTTTTTTGATCATGTGATGACTATGTGATCTCTCCTGTTTAGGCACAGCTGATGTTTGTGTTACATCTCAGCTGTGGACTCTAGTGAACACACAACAGGTGACCTGAATCTGAAAGGTGATTGTCAGGTGTTGTGATGTCATGGTGTTTGTCTAAACCAGTGATCCTCTTGTGGGCTTGATGTCTCTTCTCGTTTCTAGAACGCTGCTGTGTCTGTTCTAGAACGCTGCTGTGTCTGTTCTAGAACGCTGCTGTGTCTGTTCTAGAACGCTGCTGTGTCTGTTCTAGAACGCTGCTCTGTCTGTTCTAGAACACGGCTGTCTTTTCCGGAACTTTGCTGCAACAGTTTCTGAAGTTATCCAGTGTTGTGGTCCGAGAGAGCTTGTTTCCCCATAGTGGGCCTGGGGCCTGTCTGGTGCTGTACCCCCCCATAGTGGGTCTGGGGCCTGGGGCCTGTCTGGTGCTGTACCTCCCATAGTGGGTCTGGGGCCCGGGGCCTGTCTGGTGCTGTACCTCCCCATAGTGGGTCTGGGGCCCGGGGCCTGGGGCCTGTCTGGTGCTGTACCTCCCCATAGTGGGTCTGGGGCCTGGGGTCTGTCTGGTGCTGTACCTCCCCATAGTGGGTCTGTGTGGGCCTGGGGTCTGTCTGGTGCTGTACCTCCCCATAGTGGGCCTGGGGCCTGTCTGGTGCTGTACCTCCCCATAGTGGGTCTGAGCAGGCCCTGTCTGGTGCTGTACCTCCCCACAGTGGGTCTGGGGCCTGGGGTCTGTCTGGTGCTGTACCTCCCCACAGTGGGTCTGGGGCCTGGGGTCTGTCTGGTGCTGTACCTCCCCACAGTGGGTCTGGGGCCTGGGGCCTGTCTGGTGCTGTACCTCCCCATAGTGGGTCTGGGGCCTGTCTGGTGCTGTACCTCCCCATAGTGGGTCTGGGCCTGTCTGGTGCTGTACCCCCCCCATAGTGGGTCTGGGGCCTGGGGCCTGTCTGGTGCTGTACCTCCCCATAGTGGGTCTGGGGCCTGGGGTCTGTCTGGTGCTGTACCTCCCCATAGTGGGTCTGTGTGGGCCTGGGGTCTGTCTGGTGCTGTACCTCCCCATAGTGGGTCTGGGGTCTGTCTGGTGCTGTACCTCCCCACAGTGGGTCTGGGGCCCGGGGCCTGTCTGGTGCTGTACCTCCCCATAGTGGGCCTGGGGCCTGTCTGGTGCTGTACCTCCCCATAGTGGGCCTGGGGTCTGTCTGGTGCTGTACCTCCCCATAGTGGGCCTGGGGCCTGTCTGGTGCTGTACCCCCCCATAGTGGGCCTGGGGCCTGTCTGGTGCTGTACCCCCCCATAGTGGGCCTGGGGCCTGTCTGGTGCTGTACCTCCCCATAGTGGGCCTGGGGCCTGTCTGGTGCTGTACCCTCCCCATAGTGGGCCTGGGGCCTGTCTGGTGCTGTACCTCCCCATAGTGGGTCTGTGTGGGCCTGGGGTCTGTCTGGTGCTGTACCCCCCCATAGTGGGTCTGGGGCCTGGGGTCTGTCTGGTGCTGTACCTCCCCATAGTGGGTCTGTGTGGGCCTGGGGTCTGTCTAGTGCTGTACCCCCCCATAGTGGGTCTGTGTGGGCCTGGGGCTTGTCTGGTGCTGTACCTGCCCAGGGATGTTCTACTGCTCCAGGTGTGGCAGCTCACCTGCCCCCACACTGGGGGCTCACAGCTTGGTGCTGCCAAACACAAAACCTTCATTATTTCCAGGCGTTCGTTGTTGTGATTCCTCCCTTGATAACTTTGCTGTCTCTCTGCACCTACTGCTAACATATGCTGCTAAGTAGCCCTACTCTACCTCTGTAGGACAATGAACAAGTCATCCCCAGGCTCACCTGCACCCTACACACCTGCACCCTACACACCTACACCCTACACACCTTCCCTACCCAGCTTGCAGGTGACTCACCTGTCACACACACCTGTACCTGTTACACCTGTACCTGTCTCACCTGTCACTCACCTGTGTTTGTCCTCCAGGTGGGCAGTATGTTCCAGCTCCCCGTCAACAACCTGGGCAGCCTCCGTAAGGCCCGCAGGAACGTGAAGAGAGTCCTGGGAGACATCGGGCTGGAGTACTGCAGAGACCACATCGAGGTGAGGGGGGCGTGCGAGGCTCTACAGGGTACAGGGTAGAGGATCACTTTATTCATCCACTAGTCTGTAGTTTCAGTGGGGTCTTTTGGAAGCGAGAACTGAGTACACAGTAAATTAGCCTAACTGTTTGGTGACACCAGGAGATGGTTTTAGCTGGTTTCACTGAGGCAGGTGAGCATGCGTCGCTAACAGAGGCAGGTGAGCATGCGTCGGTTACAGAGGCAGGTGAGCATGCGTCCGCTTACAGAGGCAGGTGAGCATGCGTCCGCTTACAGAGGCAGGTGAGCATGCGTCGCTAACAGAGGCAGGTGAGCATGCGTCGCTAACAGAGGCAGGTGAGCATGCGTCGGTTACAGAGGCAGGTGAGCATGCGTCCGCTTACAGAGGCAGGTGAGCATGCGTCCGCTTACAGAGGCAGGTGAGCATGCGTCGCTAACAGAGGCAGATGAGCATGCGTCGCTAACAGAGGCAGGTGAGCATGCGTCGCTAACAGAGGCAGGTGAGCATGCGTCGGTTACAGAGGCAGGTGAGCATGCGTCGCTTACAGAGGCAGGTGAGCATGCGTCGCTAACAGAGGCAGGTGAGCATGCGTCGGTTACAGAGGCAGGTGAGCATGCGTCGCTAACAGAGGCAGGTGAGCATGCGTCGCTTACAGAGGCAGGTGAGCATGCGTCGCTAACAGAGACAGGTGAGCATGCGTCGGTTACAGAGGCAGGTGAGCATGCGTCGCTTACAGAGGCAGGTGAGCATGCGTCGCTAACAGAGGCAGGTGAGCATGCGTCGCTAACAGAGACAGGTGAGCATGCGTCGCTTACAGAGGCAGGTGAGCATGCGTCGCTAACAGAGGCAGGTGAGCATGCGTCGCTTACAGACAGTGTAACAGCAATGAAGACTACTTCCTGTCTACAGTGTTTACTTCCTGTCTACAGTGTTTACTTCCTGTCTACAGTGTTCACTCCTAACTGGAACAGGAAGTGGCTCTTAAGTACTTTTGATGTGACAAATAAAAGGTTTCTTCTTCGTCTTTCTTTTACTTTTGTGTCTCAGCAGAGTGCAGCTATCAATCAGTCAATGTTTAGAGCCTGATCAATCAGCAGATCAGTCAGCCGATCAATCAGCCGATCAATCAGCAGATCGATAAGTCTCTTAAAGTGGGCTCGTACTGGAGGGCACTCAGTATTTCCTTACGGGATTGTTTTGTTTGTAAAATGTTGTTGAAGAATGTTTCAGATGACATAACTCTGATTAAGTACGGTGTTTAAAAGGACAGGTACCATGTCAGTCAGACGCTGTTTTAAGAATAGGCAGAGGTATAACACGGTTTTCAAACATTAAGCATCGTAAACGACACATCAGACAATGTGTTAAAATGTACTTCCAACATGCTGTTATCTGTTAAATATTAAGGATTATCATGCCTTTAAATGATAACAATATGTCGTTTATTAATTATTGACTCATTTTGATCTGCCTACAGGACTTCAAAGACTTTGTCCCTAATGACTTCTACATCAAGCACACGACCTGGGATGACGTGTGTGTGTGGGAACCTTCTCTTACCAAACCCCAGGTTAGTGACTCAGTGCTAGATGGACCTCAAAGTAGTGGGTAGGACACACTGGTACAGGTTAGCCCTAAGCTAGTGGGTAGTACACACTGGTACAGTTACCCTAAGCTAGTGGGTAGTACACACTGGAAGTAGCCCTAAACTGTGGGTAGTACACGTACGGTAGCCCACTAGGGGTAGTACACACTGGTACAGGTTAGCCCTAAGTAGTGGGTAGTACACATTGGTACAGGTTAGCCCTAGCTGGGGTATACACGTACAGTTACCTAAACTAGTGGGTAGTACACATGGTACATGTTAGCCCTAAGCTAGTGGGTAGGACACACTGGTACAGGTTAGCCCTAAGCTAGTGGGTAGTACACACTGGTACAGGTTAGCCTTAAGCTAGTGGGTAGTACACACTGGTACAGGTTAGCCCTAAGCTAGTGGGTAGTACACACTGGTACAGGTTAGCCCTAAGTGTAACTAAATTAAGCTGGGTATAGTTACTAAGGTAGTACTAGGTTAGCCCTAGCGTAGTGGGTTAGCATAGTCACACATGGTTACAGGTTAGCCTAAGCTAGTGGTATACACACTGGTACAGGTAGCCTTAAGCTAGTGGGTAGTCACGGGTACAGGTTAGCCTGACAAGTAAGGAGCTAGCTAGTGGTAGACACACTGTACAGGTTAGCCTTAAGCTAGTGGGTAGTACACACTGGTACATGTTAGCCCTAAGCTAGTGGGTAGGACACACTGGTACAGGTTAGCCTTAAGCTAGTGGGTAGTACACACTGGTACAGGTTAGCCCTAAGATAGTGGGTAGTACACACTGGTACAGGTTAGCCTTAAGCTAGTAGTAAGGTTAGTAGTGGGGTAGTACACACTGGTACAGGTTAGCCCTAAGATAGTGGGTAGACACACTGGTACAGGTTAGCCCTAAGCTAGTGGGTAGTACACACTGGTACAGGTTAGCCCTAAGCTAGTGGGTAGTACCCACTGGTACAGGTTAGCCCTAAGCTAGTGGGTAGTACACACTGGTACAGGTTAGCCTTAAGCTAGTGGGTAGTACACACTGGTACAGGTTAGCCTAAGCTAGTGGGTAGTACACACTGGTACAGGTTAGCCCTAAGGTGCCTCTTTAGATCTTTAATTTTAATTGTCTTTACTTGAATTGTAAATGCTACCATTTCATTGATGTGTTCGTGTGAGCCATCCAAGAATGAAACACTAAGCATGACCGTGGTGCTAATAAGGATTTACGATGTAAACAACAACAAAACTAAAGTTAACAACCAGTTAACTTTGAATGGTTGGTGAGAGGATCAAACGGAGAACTGTGAATGAGAAGAACAACGTAGCCCAACTGAAGCATGTAGCATTAGCATGTAGCGTTAGCATGTAGCGTTAGCATGTAGCATTAGCTAACCCACCTATCTCCGTTTCCAGGACTACCGCTCCAAGCCCTTCTGCTGCTCTGGCTGTCCCTTCTCCTCCAAGTTCTTCTCGGCCTACAAGAGCCACTTCCGGAATGTCCACAGCGAGGACTTCGAGAGCCGCATACTCCTCAACTGCCCTTACTGCACCTACAATGGCAACAAGAAGACCCTGGAGACACACATCAAGCTGTTCCACATGCCCAACAACGCTGTCCGCCCCGGGCCAGGCACCGGGGGCGTGATGGCGGGAGGGATGATCAAGGACGGCTTGAAGAGGACGGGAGACAGCATCGAGCAGGCCGTGTACTACTGCAAGAAGTGCACATACCGGGACCCGCTCTACAACGTGGTGCGCAAGCACATCTACAGGGAACACTTCTCGCACGTGGCCCAGCCGTACCTGGTGAAGCCCGGGGAGAAATCCGGCACGCCCAACGGAGGTGCGGCGGAGAGCAACGCCAACAGCAACACCATCCACTGCAAGCGCTGCCTGTTCGTTCCCAGGACCTACGAGGCGCTGGTGCAGCATGTGATCGAGGACCACGAGCGGATCGGCTACCAGGTCACCGCCATGATCGGGCACACCAACGTGGTGGTGCCCCGCGCCAAGCCTGTCATCATGGTGTCGCCCCAAGAATGCTGGAATCATCGGCGTCACGCCCAAAGGCTCCATGGTGACGGCAGGCGGGGTGCGTCCGCTCACCGCCCAGCAGCTCAGCCGGATCGTCATCCCCAAGTCCGGCCTCGGCACCGCGGGGCTCCTGGCCGGGCTGAAGCAGGGTGCACTTGGTTTGAAGCCCGGGACGACCCAGTCGTTCTCCATCGGTGGGCAGCAGGTGAGGATCACCCTTCCGGGTAACGCCCAGGTGTCGGTGCCCCAGCAGTCGCAGGCGGCAAAGCAGCTGCTGCCGGGCGGCCTAATGCGGAGCCCCATCGTGGTCGGTGCCTCCACGTCCGCCATCAAGGCCACACAGCTGTCGTCGCGCGTCCAAGCCGCCGCTACGACCGTGGCCTCGGTCACGGCCAAGAAGGGCGGATCCTCGGTCCTGGGAACCTCCTACACCCAGAAGTGGAAGATCTGCACCATCTGCAACGAGCTGTTCCCCGAGAACGTCTACAGCTCTCACTTCGAGAAGGAGCACAAGGCGGAGAAGGTTCCGGCGGTGGCGAACTACATCATGAAGATCCACAACTTCACCAGCAAGTGTTTGTACTGTAACCGCTACCTGCCGAGCGACACGCTACTCAACCACATGCTGATCCACGGCCTCTCCTGCCCGCACTGCCGCGCCACCTTCAACGACGTGGAGAAGATGGTGGCCCACATGCGGCTGGCGCACCCCGACGAGACCATGGGGCCTCGCACCGACTCCCCCTTGACCTTTGACCTCACGTTGCAGCAAGGGAACCCCAAGAACGTTCAGCTGATCGTCACCACCTACAACATGAGGGACGCACCTGAGGAGTCCGTGGCCTTCCACGCCCAGAACGCCTCTGCCTCATCCACCTCCGCCAGCCCCACCGCCACGCAGGGCAAGAGGGCGATACCCCAGCAGCCGCCCAAACTCACCGACTCCCCCGAAGACTCCCCTCCCAAGAGTGCCCCGCAAGCTGCCGTTCCTTACAAGAAGGACGTGGGCAAGACCCTGTGCCCGCTCTGCTTCTCCATCCTGAAGGGGCCCATCTCCGACGCCCTGGCACACCACCTGCGGGAGCGGCACCAGGTCATCCAGACCGTCCACCCCGTGGAGAAGAAGCTGACCTACAAGTGCATCCACTGCCTGGGGGTGTACACCAGCAACATGACTGCCTCCACCATCACGCTGCACCTGGTGCACTGCCGGGGCGTGGGCAAGACCCAGAACGGCCAGGACAGCCGGCCGGCACCCTCGCCTCGCGTCGCCCAGGCACAGGGCACCGCGCTGAAGCGGGCCGGCTTCGAGCAGGGCGACCCCAACGACCCTAAACGGCGGAAGCTGGTGCCGGGCGACCAGACGGTGCCCTTCGTGGAGGACCCCAACGACCCCAGTGGTCCTGGCGCTCGACCCCAAAGGTCACGAGGACGAGTCGTACGAGGCGCGGAAGGCTTTCCTCACGCAGTACTTCAATCAGGAGCCGTACCCGACGCGGCGCGAGGTGGAGAAGCTGGCGGCCAGCTTGTGGCTGTGGAAGTCTGATATCTCCAGCCACTTCAGTAACCGCAGGAGGAAGTGCATGAAGGACTGTGAGGGCCAGAAGACCAGCGTGCTGCTGGGCTTCAACATGAGGGAGCTGAGCAGGCTGACCCACGAGCTCTCCTTCCCCCAGGCCTGCGCCTACGAGGCGCCCGAGGGCGCGGAGACTAGGAGGACCTCCGGGGGCTGCATGGGCCGGTCCGAGGGGGCCTTGCTGCGGCTGCAGGAGCGGAATGCGGCTGACGGTGCGGCGGCCCAGCAGGGGGCCACGGAGGGGGACGGATCGGGAGCCAAAGGCGCTCAGAAGGACCAAAACAAGACGGTCGGAAGCTCGTCGGAACCCATCGCCATCGACTCGGACAGCGAGGAAGACGAGGAGGAGGAGGAGGAAGAGGAGGATGAGACGGGGGGAGAGGAAGAGGGGAACCCTGTGGGTGAAGACATGCTGCTGGGAGAGGAAGAGGGGAACCCTGTGGGTGAAGACATGCTGCTGGGAGAGGAAGAGGGGAACCCTGTGGGTGAAGACATGCTGCTGGGAGAGGGAGAGCCTGAGCCTCAGCTGATCTCAGACCTGGACGGGTCAGAGTCTGAGGATGAAGAGGAGGACGAGGAGGAGGAGGGCCACGAGGAGAACGGCTACGGGACGGTAGAGACTCCGGATGAGGGGAAGGAGATCCAGCTGATGGCTCCAAACTCAGCCCGACTGGGAGCGGAGGACCCAGAGCCCAACTGGGTAAACAGAGGGTCTGACCGGCGGACCCAGAGCCCCATGCCAACAACGCTGCCTCTTTGGAACGGACTTGCTGAGTGTGTTGGGGAGCGGGGTGGACGTCCGATCCTCTCAGCTCCATCAAAGCCATCTGACCACTGAACCCGTCGTGTCAAAAGGCCAACAAAGAGCTGCTTTGTAGTGTCGAGCAGCCATGATCGATGTATGAATTTGTGAACAAAGTTTAACTTTTCTCTAAACGAGGGAAGTGGAGAAAACACACTGAAGATGCACCAAACAATAGATTTTTTCTGCCTTCTATTTACTTTACTAGAAAGTTGAGATTCAAGTTCGTTTATCAGCCACTGTGGCGCAAATGTCGATTCATAACGAGTTACTAGCTTTTAGGCAGAAAGAGAAAGTAGAAAAACTTTAATTTTTCACGGTTGATGCAGGGGGGGGGAAGGATAGTGTATATTTGTACAGTCTTTTAGACAGAGGTGAGCTGGCGGTAGATGTACTTCAAAAAAGACAAAAAATATTTGCTATTCTCTCTGTTCACTTTAGTCTCATCTGTTGGTTTGCTAGAAGATACGTGTCGCTTTGGTGGCTGGGACTTTGTTAATTTAGCTTATTTTATAACAAGAAACATTGCATTTTTTGCTAAATAATAATATATCTATATATAAAAATGCAAAAGAAATGAACATAATCAGTTGCTTTTGTTGTTGTTTTTTTCTGCTGTTGGGTATAATTATACTATAATTTTTTTTTGCTGTAAAAATGATTTAGGTTCTATTGAAGATTCCCTCTTCCTCGCTTCCTCTTGTTAAAGCATCAGGGCTTCTGGGCTCTGCGCTTTGTGTCTTAGAAGTGTTGCTTTGTCTCCAAATCCTTCTACTTAACATTATTTTGCCCCACCCCACCCTCGCCTAAGAAACAAATTGCGCGAGCGTCTGCTATTGATATGACTTGTGTTTAATTTGTGATCTTAAATTTGTGTGTATTTGTTTTTGTTTTATTTTAATTTTTCACTTAAGCATTTATGAACAATAAAGTGCTGTATCGTGCTTCTCACAGCTCCCCTGGTCTCCACTTCCTGCTTCACTTTCCTCCTCTTCCTGTTTACCTGGTGTGGACCACACCCTCTTCCTGTTTACCTCTCGAGGACCACACCCTCTCCCTGTTTACCTGGTGTCAGCCACGCCTTCCTGTTTACTCGATGAGGCAGACTTTCCAGACTGATGGTTATTTAATAAATCCATCCTGTGGTATGTGAGAAGATACAAGAACTAGAAAATATTCCTGTAAAACAGCGGAACAGCAAAAGGTTCTGTAAACAGAGAACAGCAGAAGGTTCTGTAAACAGGAGAACAGCAGAAGGTTCTGTAAGCAGGAGAACAGCAGAAGGTTCTGTAAGCAGGAGAACAGCAGAAGGTTCTGTAAACAGGAGAACAGCAGAAGGTTCTGTAGACAGGAGAACAGCAGAAGGTTCTGTAAACAGGAGAACAGCAGAAGGTTCTGAGAACAGGAGAACAGCAGAATGTTCTGTAGACAGGAGAACAGCAGAAGGTTCTGTAAACAGGAGAACAGCAGAAGGTTCTGTAAACAGGAGAACAGCAGAAGGTTCTGTAAGCAGGAGAACAGCAGAAGGTTCTGTAAACAGGAGAACAGCAGAAGGTTCTGTAAACAGGAGAACAGCAGAAGGTTCTGTAAACAGGAGAACAGCAGAAGGTTCTGTAAAGCAGGAGAACAGCAGAAGGTTCTGTAAACAGGAGAACAGCAGAAGGTTCTGGAGCTAGAAGAACTAGATGAGTTATTGTAGACAGCAGAACCAGACTGTACTAAGACAGCAAACCAGAGAGTTCTAGAGGTCGGAGAACTGGAGACGATATCCGTAGGAGGCTGGAACACAGACAAGCTCCTCTAGAGGAGGCCGGGCCAGCAGCGTCGTGAGAGAGAGAGGGAGAGAGAGAAGGAGAGAGAGAGAGAGAGAGAAGGGAGGTCACGGTGTAGGTGACATCTTCAAGAAGAAAGGGCCAACAAGCTGCAGTAGACCTGCACCAGACCTTCAGATCCTGGTGCTTAATGCCATCTTGGAATCTGGTTACTTGTGATCTCATGGACGTCCGATGTTTACGAGGTATACCACACATTCCCAGAGGAATCAGGGGCAGAACCGGACCAGAACATGAGATAGGATCTCTGTTGTCTCGTTTTATGCACATGCATATGTAATTGAATGGAGACTGTAATCAGGGTTATATTTTTGAGTTATGTTCCATGCCTGACAATCCTCTTGGCTTACATTTAGATCTAAAATGGAGGGAAAACTGCCCCTGTGTGTGTGTGTAAGAAGGAGGGAGAGAGGGAGGGAGGGGAGGGAGGCAGGGAGGGAGGGGAGGGAGGGAGGCAGGCAGGGAGGGAGGCAGGGGAGGGAGGGAGGCAGGCAGGGAGGGCACCCTCCCTCTGGCTGGCTGCTTAGTGTTGCTATGCTGGTACAAGGAACAGCAGAGAGAGAGAGAGGGAGGGAGGGAGGGAGGGGCAGGGGGGAGACGGGGGAGGATGGTAAGAGGCCTAGCGAAGTGAGGGGGAGGCCCTTGTCTGCAGTGCTGAAGCAGACAGAGATCAGGGGGAGGGGAGAGTGGGAGACGGAGAGGAAGGGGGAGGGAGAGAGGAGGTGGAAGGGCGGGGAGCGAGAGACAGAGGAAGGGGGGAGAGGAAGGGGGGTGGAATTAAGGGAGGGGGTAGAGAGACAGACAGATGGGGTGGGGGGAGGGGAGAAAGCAGAAGAGGGAGAGGGGGTGAAATGGGGGAGGGAAAGAGAGACAGATGGGGGCAGGTTGGAGTAAAGAGAGCAAGGGAGACGGAGGGAGGGAGGAAGAGGGGGAGGGGAGCGAGAGAGAGGCGAGAATAAGCCAGGAAGAGAGGGGGAGGGGAGAGAGAGAGGGAGGGAAGGAAAGAGAGGGGAGTGAGAGAGAGAGAGGGAGGGAAGGAGAGAATAGCCAGGAAGGGAGGGGGAGGGGAGAGAGAGAGGGAGGGAGGAAAGGAGAGAGAGAGAGAGGGGGAGTGAGAGAGACTGAGGAGAGAGGGAGAATGGGAGGGTAGAGAGAGAGGGAGACGGAGTGAAGTAGTGAGGGAGAGAATAAGCCAGGAATGGAGTGAGAGGGGGAGGGTAGAGAGAGACAGGGAGACTGAGGAGGGAATGAGACAGCCAGGAAGGGGGTGAGAGGGGGAAGGGAGAGGAGGGAGGGAAGTGTGAGAGAGGGAGTGAGAGGAGTGTAGCGGTGGGGGAGGGGTGAAGAGAGAGATAGAAAAAAGAGGTGGGATAAGGTAGTGAGGGAGGGAGTGTGAAGAGGTGGAGGAGGGGGGAGGGGGGAGAGAGGCAGGCAGGACAGGGAGAGCGGGAGAGAGAGGGGAGAGAGGCAGGAGGCAGAGAAACGGCAGAGAGGGAGGAGGGGAGAGGGAGAGGGAGAGAGAGGCAGGCAGACACGGAGAGAGGGAGCGGAGAGAGAGGCAGGCAGACACGGAGAGAGGGAGGCGAGAGGGGGAGAGAGGCAGGCAGACAGGGGGAGGGAGATAGGGAGAGGGGAGAGCGAGGCAGGCAGACACGGAGAGAGGGGAGGAGGGGAGGAGAGAGGGGAGAGGCAGCACGGAGAGGAGAGAGGGAGAGAGGGAGGAGAGAGGCAGGCAGACAGGAGATGAGGGAGAGGGGAGAGAGGAGGCAGGCTGAAGAGGAGAGGGGAGAGGGCGGCAGAGGGCAGAGAGAGGGAGAGGAAGGCAGGCGAAGGGGAAGAGAGAGGGAGAGGAGAGGGGAGGCAGAAAGGGAGAGGGGGAGAGAGAGAGAGGTCAGGCCGACAGGGAAGAGGGGGAGGGATGGGGAGGGGGAGAGAGGCAGGCAGACAGCGGAGCATAGGGAGAGAGAGGAATCGGCAGGGCAGAAGGGGATAGAGAGGAGAGGGGGGAGAGGGGAGGCAAGACAGGGACGAGAAGAGGAAGCATGCAGGAAGATAGGGAGATGTGGGAGAGAGAGGAAGGCAGGCAAGAAGAGGGAGAGGGGGAGAGAGGAGCAGACAGGGAGAGGTGGAGAGAGGAAGGGGCAGACAGGGAGAGAGGAAGGCAGAAGAGGAGAGGGAGATGGGAGAGGAGAGGAGCAGGTAGGGAGATAGGATGAAGAGGGGGGAGAGAGAGAGGAAGGCAGAAGAGGAGGAAGCGACTGGAATAAAGCATAAGTGGAGCCAGCGAGTGACGTTGTATGGCGGGATGTGAAGCCACAGCTGGCGCCCCCTACAGGAAGGAGAGGGACTCTGTGATGTCATAAAACAATGAACCACTGAGCATTATGATGCTCATCTGTGATACGGTGTTGGGAGGTTATGACTGTTAAGGTGGTGATGGGGTCTTCAAACCAGGAAGTATAAATACTTCTGTGTGAGTGTAGAGTTCCACAAGCCCTATTCTGTCAGCACTGGGCCTTCTACATCTGTCTGGACATGGTCCCAGGTCGGGCTGGATGGGATGTCTGGACATGATCCTGTGTCTGGCTGTCTACTTATCTGCCTGTCTGGAGGTCTTGCTGTCTGCCTGCCGTCTTTCTGTTCACATGCAGAGTGGAATTTCATATCATCTTCTGTGACGACCTCACTGATGTCTCAGAACTCTCCAACAACGTATAACTTACACAGCGGCTTGGAGCACAGAGCGATGGGAATTGAAAGAGAGAGAGACGACAGAGCAAAAGGGAAGAAAGAGAGAAGAGACAGAGGAGGAGAGAGGGAGAGAGAGCAACATGGGAGGGGACGAGAGAGCAACATAGGGAGGAGGAGAGAGAGAGAGGAGAGAGGCGGAGGGAGAGAGAGAGATGAGGAGCGAGAAACAAACCTAGGAGGAGCCGGAGAGAGGAGAGAGAGCGAGAGGAGGCGCCAGCAAACATAGGGAGGAGGGAGGAGAGAGGAGGAGAGACAACATAGGGAGGAGTGGAGAGAGAGAGAGCAACATAGGGAGGAGGAGGGAGAGCGAGAGAGAGAGGCAGGGAGGGAGCGAGAGAGGCACATGGAGAGAAAACATAGGGATGAGAGAACGGGAGGGAGGGGCTAAGGGCGGGATCAATGATAACTCCCGCAGCAGACAGGGGGAGCAAGAGCACAGAGAGGAGAGTGGGAGGAGTGGGAGGTGGATGGAGCTGAGAGGGACAATGGCAACCAGTGGAAGAGAGAAGGAGGGAGGGGAGGGGGCAGGGAGGAGATGGGGGAGGCTGGTAGGAGTAAACTGCAGTGTTGAGAGCTAGAAGGGAATAAGTAAAGGGAGGGGGTGGGGGGAGAGGTGGTGTGGGTGGGGCGGGGGGGGAGGGGGAGGGGGAGTGATGCGGGAGGGCAGGAGAGAGGAGTGTGGAAAGGGAGGGAGGGAGGGTAGTGATGTGGGGGGACGGAAGGGGGAGGGGATTGATGCAGGGGAAGAGTAGAGAAGAAGAAGATGGGTAGGACGGAGAGGCAGCGAGGAAGAGAGAGGGAGGAGGACATGGAGGCAGAACTATGAGAGGGAGAGATGAGGGAGGGAGGGAGGAACCACTGGAGGCAGAATACTGAGATGGAAAGGAGAGAGATGCGGGAGGGAGGAGGACACTGGAGGCAGATACTGAGAGGGAGAGATGAGGGAGCGAGGAGGACCATGGAGGCAGAAAAATCAAGAATACTGCAGAGGGAGAGATGAGGAGTGAGGGAGGGAGGAGGAGGGCCACTGGAGGCAGAATACTGAGAGGGAGAGATGAGGGAGGGAGGGGGAGGACACTGGAGGCAGAATACTGAGAGGGAGAGATGAGGGAGGGAGAGGGACACTGGAGGCAGAATACTGAGAGGGAGAGATGAGGGAGGGGGAGGAGGACAACTGGAGGAGAATACTGAGAGGGAGAATGAGGGAGGGAGGGGGGAGGAGGACACTGAGGCAGAATACTGAGAGGGAGAGATTGTGAGGGAGGGAGGGAGGAGACACTGGAGGGCAGAATACTGAGAGGGAGAGATGAGGGAGGAGGAGGACATGGAGGCAGAATACTGAGAGGGAGAGATGAGGGAGGGAGGAGACACTGAGGCAGGAATATGAGAGGGAGAGATGAGGGAGGGAGGGAGGAGGACACTGGAGGCAGAATACTGAGAGGGAGAGAGAGATGAGGGAGAAGTGAGGGGAGGAGGACACGGAGGCAGAATACTGAGAAGGAGAGATGAGGGAGGGAGGAGGACACTGGAGGCAGAATACTGAGAGGGAGAGATTGAGGGAGGGAGAGGAGGACACTGGAGGCAGAATACTGAGAGGGAGAGAGATGAAGGGAGGGAGGAGGAAGGACACTGGTTTTTATTGGCAGAAATACTGGACGGGAGAGATGAGGAGGGAGGAGGGACAAGGGAGATGGAAGAAATAATGAGAGGAGTAGAGATGATGGGAGGGAGGAGGACAAAGGGAGGAAGAAGAATGAGAGGGAGAGATGAGGGAGGGTAGGAGGGAAACTGGAGGGAAGAATTACTGAGAGGGAGAGATGAGGAGGAGGCGATGCAGGAGGACACTGGATGGCAGAATACTGAGAGGGAGAGCGGAGAGGGAGGCGAGGGGAGGACACTGAGGCAGAATACTGGAGGGGAGAGTGAGGGAGGGAGCGAGGAGAGGACACTGGAGGCAGGAATATGCTGACAGGGCGAGAGCAGAGATGAGGGAGGAGGAGGACACTGGAGGCACAGATACGTGAGACGGGAGAGAGTGAGAGGCGGACACCCGGGAGGAAGAGACATGAGTGAGAGGGAGAGAGGAGGGAGGGAGGAGAGACAATGGAGGACCACGGAGGACAGGCATACTGAGAGCGGAGAGAAGGATGAGGGACGGGGAGGAGCGGACACTAGGAGGCAGAATACTGAGAGGGAGAGATGCGGGAGG
>CAEFZP010002035.1:0-30982 GCA_903064625.1 Mallotus villosus | reverse complement strand
GCGTCAGTGTAAAACACGCCCGTTCCTGCAGCATGCGTCAGTGTTAACACGCCCGTCCCTGCAGCATGCGTCAGTGTTAACACGCCCGTTCCTGCAGCATGCGTCAGTGTTAACACGCCCGTCCTGCAGCATGCGTCAGTGTTAACACGCCCGTCCTTGCAGCATGGTCAGTGTTAACACGTCCGTTCCTGCAGCATGCGTCAGTGTTAACACGCCCGTCCCTGCAGCATGCGTCAGTGTTAACACGCCCGTCCCTGCAGCATGTGTCCACTGTGGCTGGTGGATTTCAAAATCTACCAGCCACTCAATGTTTTTACCAGCCACTTTCTTGTTTTTAACGGCATGTGAAAATTAAAACTACAAGATCTTTTGACGATCGTGGTCTTTTATGGCTTCCAGTTTTAGGTTTTTAGTCCCAACCAGGGTTTTTCGTGGGTCAAAATGGGTCTTTTTGCATTTTCCTTTATTTCTTCGTGCCTACACTATATATTATCATTCCAGGTCAAGAATACCAATGGAGGCTGCGTTGGAAATCGTTAATCAAACTTTTGTCAGCATTTTGAGTGGAAATTTCATTCGCATTTGTACAGGTGTAGTAGTCATGCACGTCGGGCTGGCCCTCGCAGCTGAACGACAGTTTACTGGCCGCTCTGTCCATTCGCGCACCTCACAGTGCGTATCGATCAGACAAGAAGACACGCTTCAACTCGATTACCAATTATTTGTTTGTAAACATTCAGGATGCGCGCGCAACATAGTGGCAGAAAACCGGGAAAGATAGCTTTTATAATCGCTAGAGAATTACACACGTATTATACAAATGGTTAGATTTAAAAAGACGAAAAAGGTAGAGGACAGCCTTTAAGAGAGAAAGCGATTAATGATCTGTCACATCAGAATTTTGATTTAGGTCACGAAAGTCTTGAAATTTGAGTGAGAATGTCGCCCGGTAGACCGCAGTCAGGCGGCAGCCACATCTTCGCGTCATGTCACAAAGTTCATAATTTTACAGTTTTACAGTCAATTCTACATCTAAAAAGTCGAGCAAGGCAGCTTTCAAGAGATATGGGAATTCTGCTTTTAGCCAGCTGGTCCGATTATTTTGTGATTTGTGTAAACTGGCAATCTGAGGGTGAGCCCGTTACACTGTTTTGAAGTCTTTCGAGTTTTTCATCGCTTACTTTTTTTGGCCTTAGACGCTCTGGATTTGTCATAGGATCTCGGGGAAAAACGGCTTAGGCACGCGCCCAAATTTTCTCTATGCTATTTTCATTTACCCGCCACAGTGGCCGGTAGGTGAAGTGAGTTTACCCAATGCTAATTTCCATCCCTGGTAAACATGCCCGTCCCTGCAGCATGCGTCAGTGTTAACACGCCCGTCCCTGCAGCATGCGTCAGTGTTAACACGCCCGTCCCTGCAGCATGCGTCAGTGTAAACATGCCAGTTCCTGCAGCATGCGTCAGTGTTAACACGCCCGTCCCTGCAGCATGCGTCAGTGTAAACACGCCCGTCCCTGCAGCATGCGTCAGTGTAAACACGCCCGTCCCTGCAGCATGCGTCAGTGTTAACACGCCCGTCCCTGCAGCATGCGTCAGTGTTAACACGCCCGTCCCTGCAGCATGCGTCAGTGTTAACACGCCCGTTCCTGCAGCATGCCACGCTGGGCTGGCCTGGAAATAGAATTAGTGTTGTTGTACCAACACCAGCACATCGTATGTGTGTGTGGACAGAGTCATTATCAGCAGAGCTGGAGAGCCGTAGCTGTGTGGGGGGTGGGGTTGGGTTTGGGGGGGGCTGTGTGGGGGCGGGGGGGCTGTGGGGGGGGAGGGAGGGCTGCGAGACTTTTGGCTTTTAACATTCCTTGACCTTTCTTATTTTTCTGTGTTTATTGTTGTTGCATGTCTTGATTGTTGAGTTATATTATGTTTGGTCCACCTCGGTAGTTTTGTGCTAAATAGCTGGGTGGTGTATGCTGGGTGGTGTATGCTGGGGTGGTGTATGCTGGGTGGTGTATGCGGGGTGGTATGCTGGGTGGGTGTATGGTGGGTGGGTGTATGGTGGGTGGGTAGGGTGGGTGGTGTAT
This sequence comes from Mallotus villosus, assembly GCA_903064625.1. NCBI lineage: Eukaryota > Metazoa > Chordata > Actinopteri > Osmeriformes > Salangidae > Mallotus > Mallotus villosus. The sequence continues at coordinate 28,898 of CAEFZP010002035.1, read as the reverse complement.
GCGGGGGTGTATGCTGGGTGGAGGATGCTGGGTGGAGTATGGGGGTGGTGTAAGCGGGGGTGGTGGATGACGGGTGGTGTATGGTGGGTGGGGTAAGGGGTGGGGTGTATGGGGGTGGTCGTATGGTGGGTGGTGTGATGCTGGGTGGTGTATGCTGGGTGGTGGATGCTGGGTATGATGGGTGGTGTATGGTGGGTGGTGAAGGATGGGTCGGGTAAGCGTGGGTGGTGTATGGTGGGGGGTGTATGGTGGGTGGGTGTAGGTGGTGGGTGGCTATGGTGGGTGGTGGTATGATGGGTGGTGTATGCTGGGTGGTGTATGGTGGGTGGTGTATGGTGGGTGGTGTATGCTGGGGTGGTGTATGTGGGTGGTGTATGGGGGGTGGTGTAAGCTGGGTGGTGTATGGTGGGTGGTGTATGGTGGGTGGTGTATGCTGGGTGGTGTATGCTGGGTGGTGTAGGCTGGGTGGTGTATGGTGGGTGGTGAAGGATGGGTGTGTAAGCTGGGTGGGTATGGTGGGTGGGTGTATGGTGGGTGGGGTATGGTGGGGTGGTGTATGCTGGGTGGTGTATGCTGGGTGGGTGTATGCTGGGTGGTGTATACTGGGTGGTGCATGCTGGGTGGGTGTATGCTGGGTGGTGTATGGTGGGTGGTGTATGCTGGGTGGTGTATGCTGGGTGGTGTATGGTGGGTGGTGTATACTGGGTGGTGCATGCTGGGGTGGTGTATGCTGGGTGGTGCATGCTGGGTGGTGTATGCTGGGTGGTGTATGGTGGGTGGTGTATCTGGGTGGTGTATGCTGGGTGGTGTATGCTGGGGTGGTGTATGGTGGGTGGTGTATGCTGGGTGGTGTATGCAGTATAGTGATGCACCTTATGGAGACATAACAGAAAACTGAGGGGGAAACAATGTTTTATTGACTGTGAATACAAATATGTTCAATACAGTACTGCGGAACTCTGATCCTCTTGTACTTATTTAAGAGAGGAATCATCCCCCAGCATGACGAGATAGAGAGGAATCATCCCCCAGCATGTAGAGATAGAGAGGAATCATCCCCCAGCATGTGGAGATAGAGGAATCATCCCCCAGCATGTAGACATAGAGGAATCATCCCCCAGCATGTAGAGATAGAGAGGAATCATCCCCCAGCATGTGGAGATAGAGGAATCATCCCCCAGCATGTGGAGATAGAGGAATCATCCCCCAGCATGTGGAGATAGAGGAATCATCCCCCAGCATGTGGAGATAGAGGAATCATCCCCCAGCATGTAGAGATAGAGAGGAATCATCCCCCAGCATGTGGAGATAGAGGAATCATCCCCCAGCATGTAGAGATAGAGGAATGTAGAGATAGAGGAATCATCCCCCAGCATGTAGAGATAGAGGAATCATCCCCCAGCATGTAGAGATCCCCTGTAGGATTGCTGATGCGCTGCACAGTAGATATGTCAGTGGGGTATAATAATCAAATCCATAAAGATATAAATGAAGCATCAGTACATACAGTACAAACTCCAGGATGCTTCTAGATCAGATCTCTGGCTTCCTTGGTTCTCGTTCCCGTGACAGAGGTGTACAAGGGTACACGATGTCACATGAGTTCAAGCATCGCTTTAATGAGAGTATAAGCCCCCTCATTTCTGTCACAGCAGCAGATGTAGACGTGCTGCATGGCTCACCTGTTGCTATGTTGACATGAGCATTTTAATAAACAGAAGTGATTATAGAAATGTGGCTGTTGTCGTGGGTCTAGCGGGCGTGTTTCTGTGAGAGCAGTGACGTGACTGGGTAGATTCTAACACCTCCTCTAATGATCATCGTCAAGGTTATCTCACAGTACCAGTAAATGTACATGTAACCATATGTTCCTCTCAGTATAACCTCAAGGTGGTGAAGGACGTGCATCTCGAACGGTGTGCGGTAGCTATCGCGAGAGAGTAGCGATAGGAGAGGAGCGTAGAGGGAGTGGAGAGCTCGAGGTCGAGACGCGAGAGAGAGCGAGATCGCGACTGAGATCGAGGCAGTAGCTACTAGCTCTCGACTCTCCTATCTATCGATCTGTTCTCGAGCGATCATCGTATCTCTCTCTCTCTACTATCTCTCTCTCTCTCTCATCTCTCTCTCTCTCTCTCTCTCTCTCTCTCCCTCTCTCTGTTTCTCAGTAACTCGTGGATTTTCAACAACTGGAAAAAAAAAGGAACAACATCTGTTTATCCTGAATAAATAACAACAACAACTAACAAACAAACCAGGATTAAACCCCAGCGAAGCTCCTCAGAGCATGATCCAGTGACCCGGCGCTGCTGAGGATGGAGACCGTCTGAGAGAGAGACTCCCCCCTGACGTCCTCGTCTTCCCTCCGCTCGCCTGGAACCATCTAGAAGCACTCCTGGAGCCACGCACGGGACATGTCCCAGTTGCCATGCGCATCGCCACGGTGACCAGCCTTCCCTGCCCCTCCCCCCTCCTCCTATTGGCTCAGCTGCTCCTGTGGCGCCTCCTCCTGGGCCCTGAGTGCGTGGAGGCGGCCTCGCCCTGCCCCGGTCACTGCACCTGCTCCAACCAGGCCAGCAGGGTCATCTGCACCAGACAGAACCTGGACCAGGTCCCCGAGAGCATCTCCATCAACACACGCTACCTCAACCTGCAGGAGAACTCCATCCAGGTCAGCATCCACTGCTCCTGATGCACTGTGCTGCTGCTCCTGATGCACTGTGCTGCTGCTCCTGGTGCACTGTGCTGCTGCTCCTGATGCACTGTGCTGCTGCTCCTGGTGCACTGTGCTGCTGCTCCTGATGCACTGTGCTGCTGCTCCTGATGCACTGTGCTGCTGCTCCTGGTGCACTGTGCTGCTGCTCCTGGTGCACTGTGCTGCTGCTCCTGGTGCACTGTGCTGCTGCTCCTGATGCACTGTGCTGCTGCTCCTGGTGCACTGTGCTGCTGCTCCTGATGCACTGTGCTGCTGCTCCTGGTGCACTGTGCTGCTGCTCCTGGTTGCACTGTGCTGCTGCTCTGATGCACTGTGCTGCTGCTCCTGATGCACTGTGCTGCTGCTCCTGGTGCACTGTGCTGCTGCTCCTGACTGCTGCCTGTTTGTCTGTGTGCTTCCTGGGTGTGTTTGCATACACTGTGTGTGTGTGTGTGTGTGTGTGTGTGTGTGTGTGTATGTGTGTGGTTTTGTGTTTGCGTAAACTTTGTGTGTGTGTGTGCTGTCTATGATAGCCGTAGACCAACATGAGACGATAAGTATAATGGACCTGTACCTCACATTCAGATTTCAGACAAACCTTTTTACAAATATAAACGTGTTCTTCGGAAATCAGGTAGAATAGTTCATTAAATCCTGCACCAAGTGTTTGCGAGTGTCTTGTAGCAGTAGTGATGCTGTGGCAGCATGGTGTCATAAAGATCCCTAATGACCACTGGGCAGCAGTCAGGGCAGTGGCCTGTTACACCACGACAGGATCAGAGAGAGGCACATCCATCGTCACAGTCCAGAAATAAAGAAATAATCTCACTCTTCATTACGCCTCCCTCCCTCTCACTACACACACACACACACACACACTCACACACACACACTCACATTCTGATGCGGTTTGTTGTATCCTGAAGCTCCACTTGAAATGATTAAAAATCTAAAAATGTTTTAACACCTGAAGGCATCCTAGATTCGCTACTTATTTCTTCCCTCCACTGAGTGCCCTGAGAGGGAAGGCTTGACAGCTCGACGCCCCCTCCCAAACCCCCCCCCCACCCCTCTCCTACCCCCCTCCAACCACCCCCGCATGCCTCTACCTCCCCCTGCATCTGCACCACTCTGCTCCACATAGGGAGCAGGCTGTGGCCTGTCTCCAGGAGCCTCGCTCTGCCTCGCTCTGCCTCGCTGAGGCTCTGGCCGCACGTATCTCCACTAGGCAGAGTTAGTCTCGCTCCCTCGCTGTGTCCTCAGACACCTGAGCTTCACCTGGACGCCGAGAGGCCGCTGTGAGGTGGTCAGGCCCGACTAAATACAAGTTTACTGGAAAAACATTTCATCCTTCGGAAAAAAAAACACCTTCCCTTGTTTTGTTTACTCCATCGCGAAAGCCAGATTTTGTGTCCGTAAGCATTTTGGCGTGAAGACAAACAGGCAGTTGACAGGGATTTGTGGATGAGTGTTTCTATGGATGAGTTTTTCTGTGGATGAGTGTTTCAGTGGATGAGTGTTTCTGTGGATGAGTGTGTCAGTGGTTGAGTATTTTAGTGGTTGACTGTTTCTGTGGATGAGTGTTTCTGTGGATGAGTGTTCTGCCTGTTTACAGTACCTCCACTCCTGCTGTGCTATTAATAACGTGACATGTTACATCACCCAAACCGAGACTGACGCGCTCACATTTAATCTCCCAGTAACGTCACAGCTTCTCTGTCCTGTGTGACAAAACCAGGAGCCATGTGACACCTCCTGATCATGTCCCTGTCCGCCCCGCAGGTCATCAAGTCGGACACCTTCAAGCACCTTCGACACCTGGAGATCCTGCAGCTGTCCAAGAACCACATCCGGCAGATCGAAGTGGGGGCGTTCAATGGCCTCCCCAACCTCAACACCTTGGAGCTGTTCGACAACCGCCTCACCATGGTGCCCACGCAGGCCTTCGAGTACCTCAGCAAGCTGCGGGAGCTGTGGCTCCGCAACAACCCCATCGAGACGCTGCCGGGCTACGCCTTCAACCGCGTGCCCTCGCTGCGGCGCCTGGACCTGGGCGAGCTCCGCAAGCTCAGCTTCATCTCCGACGCGGCCTTCGTGGGGCTGCTCAACCTGCGCTACCTGAACCTGGGCATGTGCGGCCTGAAGGACATCCCTCACCTCACCGCCCTGGTGCGGCTGGAGGAGCTGGAGCTGTCGGGGGAACCGCCTGGAGATCATCCGGCCCGGCTCCTTCCAGGGCCTGGTGTCGCTGCGGAAGCTCTGGCTCATGCACTCGCAGGTGTCCGTCATCGAGCGCAACGCCTTCGACGACCTGAAGAACCTGGAGGAGCTCAACCTGTCCCACAACTCCCTGCACTCGCTGCCTCACGACCTGTTCACCCCGCTGCACCCCCTGGAGCGGGTGCACCTCAACCACAACCCCTGGGTGTGCAACTGCGACGTGCTGTGGCTCAGCTGGTGGCTGAAGGAGACGGTGCCAGCAACACCACCTGCTGCGCCCGCTGCCACGCCCCGCCGGGCCTGAAGGGGAAGTACATCGGCGAGCTGGACCAGAGCCACTTCACCTGCTACGCCCCGGTCATCACGGAGCCGCCCACCGACCTCAACGTGACCGAGGGCATGGCGGCCGAGCTGAAGTGTCGCACGGGAACGTCCATGACGTCGGTGAACTGGATCACGCCCAACGGCACCCTGATGACGCACGGCTCGTACCGCGTCCGGATCTCCGTCCTGCACGACGGCACGCTCAACTTCACCAACGTCACGCTGCGCGACACGGGCCAGTACACCTGCATGGTGACCAACTCGGCCGGCAACACCACGGCAACCGCCGTGCTGAACGTCACCGCCGCCGACGTCAGCGTCAACTACACCTACTTCACCACCGTCACCGTGGAGACCTCGGAGTCCGCGGTGGAGGAGGATTCGGCGCTGAGGGACATCAACGCCACCTTCATCCGCATCCCCGCCCCCACGCCCTCCGGGCACCTGTGGCAGGGAGGCCTCCCGACCACCGCGTCCTCCCTGGCCGGGGGCTGGTCGCCCGCCTCCCCCGGGCCACCAGGCCCACCTTCACCGTGCCCGTCACGGAGCCGGGGTACTCGGGCCTGGACGACGTGATGAAGACCACCAAGATCATCATTGGCTGCTTCGTGGCCATCACCTTCATGGCGGCGGTGATGCTGGTGGTGTTCTACAAGCTGCGCAAGCAGCACCAGCTGCACAAGCACCATGGCCCCGCCCGCGCCATCGAGATCATCAAACGTGGAGGACGAGCATGGCTGGGGGGCGCGGCGGCGTGGGCGGGGGGTGCAGCGGGGGGCCTCTCGGGGGGCTCCGCCGTGCAGCAGGGGGGGCGGGTGCGGGGGGGGTGGGAGGGGGGCAGAGCATGAGGCTGCACCACCCGGAGATGGTCAACCTGCCCAACCTGGCGCGGGCGGAGCACCTCAAACCACTACTACAAGGCCCACCACTTCAACAATAACATGATGGGCCTGGGCCTCAACAACAACAACAACAAACCCTCGCCCTGCTCCCTGGGCCCCAGCACGCCCCTCTCCTGCTCTCAGGGACCCCCCCTCCGCCGGCGGGGCCACGCCCACGGCTGGCCCCCTGCCCTCCCCCGTCCCCCTGCCCCAGACGGGCCTTCACAGCTCCCTCAAGGGCTGATGGGGAAGAACCCTCAGATCCAGCCGCTGCTTTTCAAAAACGGCTCGAAGGAGAACGTACAAGAGACTCAGATCTGAGAGAGAGAGCGAGAGAGAGAGGGGGGTTTGTTGTAGAAGGAGAGGGAGGTAGTAGATCGAGAGAACAAGAGAGAGAGGTTTGTTTAGAAGGAGAGGGAGGTAGATAGTGAGAGAACAAGAGAGAGAGGTTTATTTAGAAGGCAAGGGAGATGAGATGAGGCTGTGTACTGTCCTCCTGGCCAGATATGGGTTTGGAAAGGTGCTGTTTTAGTGATGTCAGCAGCAGTGAGAGACTGAGGAGGCACCAGAGAGACAGGAGAAAGTGTCAGACCTCAACAGCATCTGCTCAGCACCCAGCGCTAGCATCCTCCCAGACTTCACCTGGCAGGCACACACACACACGCCCACTCACACACACACACGCACACACACACACACACACACACACTCACACGCACACACACACGCACACGCACACGCACACGCACATGCACACACACAGACACACACACACACTCACACACTCACACACAGACACACACGCACACACACACACACACTCAACACACAGACTCACACAAACACACTCACACACACACACGCCCACACACACACTCACACAGCTACTGTACTAACACATCACATCGTATTTTGAGATCTCACTGCTTCACGTGCCAAGTCCTCCTCAGCTCTGTGGCAAAGTCCAAAAGTTCTTTCAACAGTATTTACATCAACAGCCACGATCAGCTGAAAGGTACGAACACATCCAGACTGTCAGGCTCACCTTGTTCACTCAGCACACACAGCTACATCTCCTCCTATCATTAGCTGATGCGAGCAAGAATCAATATGTACAGTATGTATAAATAGAAGAGGAAGGAAATCTGAAGAGCTCTTTTGATGTAGTCAGGGTTGAAGACAAGTCCTGAAGTACTACAGGGATGATGCTACCAGTACTGCTACTGCAGCACTACTAATACTACTGCTCCAGTACCACTAATACTACTGCTACTACAGTACTACTAATACTACTGCTGTTCTGCTGCTGTGAAGCCTGCTCATCAGAAACAGAGCAGGGGACTGAAGACGCTGGTGAGCAGAAACTCAGCGCTGTGCAGGGAAATCACGGAGAACCTCTGTGGTGTGTTAAACAGAGTGGACCTTCATCTCCCTCGCGAAGAGAGAGAGATAGAGAGAGCAGCACAGACAGAGAGAGAGAAACAGGAGAGCAGAAAGAGAAAGAGAAACGAGAAGAGACAAGAGACAGAGACCGCGAAAGAGAACGAGAACAGACCATATGACGATCCCAAAGAGAAACGAGACCTCTCAAGCGCACCGCGCACGTCTCCCGATCGCTCTCACGACACAGCTCTCACTCTCCCTCCCTCTCATCTCCCTCTCTCTCCCTTTCTCTCCCTTCTCTACCTCCCTCTCTCTCTCCTCCTCTACCTCCCTCTCCCTCTCTCTCTCTCTCTCTTTCTCTCTCTCCTCCTCACACCGACTCTCTGAAGGAGAAGAGGGGACACAAGTTCATCGGTTGGGACGGATTTAAAAAAAAATACTAATTAAATTTAAACAGCAGAGTTTACGGTAAAAGTACATATTATATATATAAATATATTTTCATTCAAAGAAATAAATTATGAAGAGTCTTTCCTGGACTGGCTGGAGAGAGGACTGGCTGGAGAGAGGACTGGCTGAAGAGAGGACTGGCTGGAGAGAGGACTGGCTGGAGAGAGGACTGGCTGGAGAGAGGACTGGCTGGCTGGAGAGAGGACTGGCTGGCTGGAGAGAGGACTGGCTGGCTGGAGAGAGGACTGGCTAGAGAGAGGACTGGCTGGAGAGAGGACTGGCTGGCTGGAGAGAGGACTGGCTGGTGGAGAGAGGACTGGCTGTAGAGAGGACTGGCTGGCTGGAGAGAGGACTGGCTGGCTGGAGAGAGGACTGGCTGCTGGAGAGAGGACTGGCTGGCTGAGAGAGGACTGGCTGGTGGAGAGAGGACTGGCTGGCTGGAGAGAGGACTGGCTGGCTGGAGAGAGGACTGGCTGGCTGGAGAGAGGACTGGCTGGCTGGAGAGAGGACTGGCTGGCTGGAGAGAGGACTGGCTGGCTGGAGAGAGGACTGGCTGGCTGGAGAGAGGACTGGCTGGCTGGAGAGAGGACTGGCTGGCTGGAGAGAGGACTGGCTGGCTGGAGAGAGGACTGGCTGGCTGGAGAGAGGACTGGCTGGCTGGAGAGAGGACTGGCTGGCTGGAGAGAGGACTGGCTGGCTGGAGAGAGGACTGGCTGGCTGGAGAGAGGACTGGCTGGCTGGAGAGAGGACTGGCTGGCTGGAGAGAGGACTGGCTGGCTGGAGAGAGGACTGGCTGGCTGGAGAGAGGACTGGCTGGCTGGAGAGAGGACTGGCTGCTGGCGGGAACGACAGGAAGGACGTCCCTGGACGCGCTCCTCAGCTGGAGACAAGAAGACCTCAGTTGGGCTCCCCAGGGGCCCAGGGAGCTGGGAGGCCCCAGACCGAGGTGCAGACTGCCTCAATGAGAGCCTGATTGAGTTTATTTTGTCCTACATTTTTTATAGCCTCTCAATGTGTTCTCGCTCCTCTCTCTTTTCCCTAAACGGAGAGAGGGCTGGTCTCCAAGCTCCCATCTATTGTGAAAAATATGAAATATGATTACAACTCTTCACTGTTTGATATACAATATTAATGAAGTAATAATGACAATGATTACAATGGTTTTAATGATAATGATGATTAAATTACTTTTTGATGATCAATAGTAATTACAGTAAACAGTAAATGCTCAACAATCATATACTGTACATACACCTTAACACCAGCTCGGATTAGCATGCTGTCTGATTGAAAATAACATTAAATTTGCTCAACAATTGGTTTAAACATGTATATATCATGACATTGATGGCAAACTTGTTTAGTTGTATGATAATTATCATTTTGACTATTGTCATCATCGTTATGATTACTGTATACAAGTGACAGAGTGACAGAGTGACAGAGTGACAGAGTGACAGAGTGACAGAGTACTAAATCTTACATCTTTTCATGTTCATGACCCTGCGAGAGGTCACCAGCCCCTCAGGCCGTCTCAGACACACTCAGACCAGCGATGCTCATCACAGCCTTCACCCCTCCTCCACCCCTCCTCCTTATCGTCTCCTCTCTTCCCCTCCACCTCCTCCTCTCCTCCTCCTCTCTTCGACCGTCCACCTCCTCCTCTACTCCTCTCTTCCCCTCCACTCCTCCTCATCCTCCTCCTCTCTTCCCGTCCACCTCCTCCTCTACTCCTCTCTTCCCCTCAACCTCCTCCTCTCTTCCCCTCCACCTCCTCCTCTACTCCTCTCTTCCCCTCCACCTCCTCCTCTCTTCCCCTCCACCTCCTCCTCTACTCCTCTCTTCCCCTCCACCTCCTCCTCTCTTCCCCTTCACCTCCTTCTCTACTCCTCGAGTGGACCACCAGTCCAAACTCATCAACAGGAAATACAGACCCCGGCCCCCAACATGGCCCCTCCTCTCCTCCTCTCTCCTCACACCTCTCTGAGACGCCGCTGTCCTGGAGTCATGCAGCCTATCAGGACCTCTGGTTTGATGCTGTCCTGGAGTCATGCAGCCTATCAGGACCTCTGGTTTGATGCTGTCCTGGAGTCATGCAGCCTATCAGGACCTCTGGTTTGATGCTGTTCCTGGAGTCATGCAGCCTATCAGGACCTCTGGTTTGATGCTGTTCCTGGAGTCATGCAGCCTATCAGGACCTCTGGTTTGATGCTGTCCTGGAGTCATGCAGCCTATCAGGACCTCTGGTTTGATGCTGTCCTGGAGTCATGCAGCCTATCAGGACCTCTGGTTTGATGCTGTCCTGGAGTCATGCAGCCTATCAGGACCTCTGGTTTGATGCTGTTGCGTAAGAGACAGGACTGAGACAGCACATGGACCTTTGATGAATTCTGCTGGTTGGCAGAGGATGATGTAAGAACTTGATCTCAGTGTTCTTATGTGTGAATGGAGATGTTGGAGGCAGGGAGCTAAAGGAGGACAGCTTTGTGAAACGTTTGGAAGGTAAGACAAGCTCATTAAATGGTAAAGAGAGACTAGATTACTTATATAGCGATGGGTGAATCTTTTTTTAAATAAAATACAAAAAATACAAAAAGAAATGAAAATATAGAAAATTATAGATCTCTTTTAAAAACAAAACAATTATAATAAGTGTTTTTCATTTTGGTTTTTTATCTAGTTTGTTTATTTTCTTTTTTTAAATCAAGTGTTATCTTAATTGTAATATTGTTATTGTTATTATAATTAGCTAATTACACTGGTTATAATTATGAGAGATGTTCTGTTAGCAGAAGTCACTTTGAAAATTAAAAAACCTGGCACATAAATCTGACAATTGAACTCTGTGAAACTTGGTGGCATTTATTCATTTTTATTGTTTTACATCTTTTTTAAAGTATCTTTGTTTGTATCTCTGTGGCCCTGCCTTGTTGGAGGGACCAGACCCACAGGATGTGACACGTCCAGGATGTGACACGTCCTCGCTTTTACAACGAACCCTCAGACTTTTCATGTGCCAAACGGGCGTCATGGTCAGTGGTGGCCTCAGACTGTGTGGCTCCCTGGGCGAACCCACCCTCCATCCTCCTTATTTTGCGTTAATTCGAGCGCTAACTATTTTTTTGAGCTTTATGTAATATAAACATTATGTCAGACGCAAATTGTTAATGCCTAAAATGACCTCCCTGTCACCCAGAGCTCAGCCCGTCTCTGGGCATGGTTCCCCCCAACGCTCCCTGTGACCCGCGCTCCTCCGTGAGGTCCGTGTCTCTCTCCACGAGCCGGCCAGCGTTCCTCCTGACGGTAGCAGATCACTGTTCGCACCGCCGCCTACATCCTAGCCTCCTGCTGGTCCCTGCCGACAGGTTTCCCTGGCAACGGTTGCCGCTGCGACAGCACTGTCGTGGTGGCGTCTTGCTTGGGCTCGGGGATGATCGTTGCTGAGGGAACAGGCTCGGGGATGATCGTTGCTGAGGGAACAGGCTCGGGGATGATCATGGCTGAGGGAACAGGCTCGGGGAACGACATCTCCATGTGCGTGAAGGTTTCACACTGGATCATTAGAGCCTCGCGCCAGAGTTTGCACGTTTTTGAGGTTTTATCCGCATATTGTTTTAGTTAGCACCGATGACCTGCACATCTTTCTGCTATGTCTGACTTATGCTTTTCTGTCACTCGTCCAAGTGATTTGCATCATCGCCATATGCCTTGTACAGTTCATTAGCATATTCCCCTCTACCATTTCTACACGTATTTGTGCACACCACACTGGGCCTGCCTCCTCGCTGCTCATGAACATCTTCTTCTCCTGCTGCAGGATCTGCCTGGTTACACATCACCTCTCTCAGAAGGAGAGAACCTTTGTCATGTGGCCAATCATGGGTTTGTGTGCTCTTATGCTCTTATGATGCTCTTCTGAAGTCCTTATGAAACCCTATGATGCTCTTCTGAAGGGTCACAAACAGGAGGTCAGGTCATTGGGAGGGGCTTCAGCGGGCCCAGTCCTGCAGTGACCGAGTCACAGAGCTCTGAGCACCAGATACACTGCACACTGCGCTCACTGCGCTCACTGTGCTCACTGCGCAGTCCAGCCCCACACTCCAGCCATGCTCCACCAATCAGGGAACAGGTGAACAACACCACAGAATGTGTGTGTGTGTGAAACATTTTGAAATGGTGTGTGTGGTTGTGTAACATTTTGAGATGGCGTGTGTGAAATGAGGTAGCTACAACAAGCGAGCTAGTGTGCGTGTGTGTGTGCGTGTTTATATACATGTGTGTACAGGGCTCGAAATTGGCACCCGCCAAGCGCCAATGGTGTGTAAGATTTTTGGGCTGGCGACTAAATTGTGTCCGATGACCTGCCATTTGGCGAGTGAAATTGTGGAGTACAGCTTCCTACTACCGCGCGCCGTCATGGTTAAAAAAAAAGGCTTTTCCCGAAAGCATCGAAGCTAAAGTGTCTCTTGAAAATTTGTAGCTCTTGAAAGCGCTTAGATTAGCCTACTCGTTACGAGCATGTTTTGGAAACGCACGTAAGAAATATCGATGGTTTCGTCTTTTGCCTAATCGCACTACGATCCATCGTTAACGGGAAACGCAGCCCAGGGCATTTCAAGAGATATGGGAATTCTGCTTTTAGCCAGCTGGTCCGATGCGAAGACCAAATCTCAAGGACAAGGACAACCCATCTCACATTGAGCAAGAGGAGTAGTAGGCCCCTGGAACCCCCTGAATTATAATTTCAAAAAGTAAAATTGGTTGTTTTTGTTTAATCCATTCTGAGAGTGATTTACAATTATATTAAAATCATAGGTAAAGGTTGTTTATGTCAAACAATATCGGAGTATGTCTGAATTGCCAGGTTTAATTTTGGCTGGTAACATTTTTATTGGCTGGTAAGCCAAAAAGTTTATTTCGAGCCCTGAATAACAGTGTAATAACATTGTAATAACATTGTAATAACAGTGTAATAACAGTGTAATAACAGTGTGATAACAGCCCAGGGCATTTCAAGAGATATGGGAATTCTTCTTTTAGCCAGCTGGTCCGATGCGAAGACCAAATCTCAAGGACAAGGACAACCCATCTCACATTGAGCAAGAGGAGTAGTAGGCCCCTGGAACCCCCTGAATTATAATTTCAAAAAGTAAAATTGGTTGATTTTGTTGAATCCATTCTGAGAGTGATTTACAATTATATTAAAATCATAGGTAAAGGTTGTTTATGTCAAACAATATCGGAGTACGTCTGAAATGCCAGGTTTAATTTTGGCTGGTAAAATTTTTTATTGGCTGGTAGGCCAAAAAGTTTATTTCGAGCCCTGAATAACAGTGTAATAACATTGTAATAACAGTGTAATAACATTGTAATAACAGTTTAATAACAGTGTAATAACAGTGTAATAACAGTGTAATAACAGCCCAGGGCATTTCAAGAGATATGGGAATTCTGCTTTTAGCCAACTGGTCCGATGCGAAGACCAAATCTTAAGGACAAGGACAACCCATCTCACATTGAGCAAGAGGAGTAGTAGGCCCCTGGAACCCCCTGTGTGTACGTGTATGTGTGTGTGTGTATGTGCGTGTGTGTGTGTGTGTGTGTTTGAGGCATGTGCTGTGCCTGGGTGATCTCAGGCTGGCTGGAATGACGTACAGGGAGACAGGAGGTCAGATATGGAGCTAGAAAGCTGACAAAAGTATCTGAATTTGAATATGAAAGATCTGAAATAATTGTATGTCGAATTTCATAAAACTGAAATATTTTACTGTTGAATATATAATATCTGAATTATTTGTATGCCGAATTTAACAAAACTGAATTATTTTGGTCCAGAAATTCAGAATTCAGATTGCGGAAATTCAGATGGCGGAAATTCAGACTGCGTAATTCAGATTTGTGTCTGAACTAGGCCAAAGGTGAAACAGCTTGCTTTCACAGAGAAAAGTAGACAATTTCAGAACGACCAAATTTGACCTCAGAACAAAAGCTAAGAGTTGATCGTTGGAGGAAAAGTATGGAGCCCAATCGAGGTATAGTGCTTATGAAACTTGTAAAAACTCCTCTGCCAAAATCGGCAGTTACTGTAACCAAGTGAGTCGAGACGGAGTCGGAGGGCGGCGGAGACCGATGGAAGACGCGGAACAACTGGTAAAGCTGTAGCCTATATATTTATGTTTCTGTTCCGTTGTTCTCTTTTCTGTGTTGGAGTTCTTTTAAGAGCTTGATGGCATCAAAATCCAGCCTGATATAAAATCATGAACTTGAATTGTGTCTCTTCATTATAATACCCAAACAGAAAATCCAGGTTGAATCAAGTAACGCTAGCTAGCTACTATTGCTAATAGCCAATTTTGGGTGGTCAAGCATATTGTTTTTCATTGTCTCCTTATATTCATATCAAAGTCAATGTTCAGCCTATATATGTACATTTGCTAAGTGACATTTCAGATCGGTTATAGATAGTGAAATAGTTGCTGTCTGAGAGATCGGACATAGTAGGCTAGTTAACAGCATAAAGGCGTTGTATATCTGGTTAACAGCATATATCTGTAGTGTGGCCTGGTGGTGTAGCTTTGATTAATCGTCCACACATCATCTGGAAGTCAGTTTCGATCAAATACCAACGATCTCCATACTACATCCATAGTATGGTCTACGTAGAGCTGTGTGCTAGGCTATCTGGGTCTTCTTCCAACTAGAAACTCAGTTTGTTCTTAGGTAAAATTCGGTGGCCTAGTTCAGACAAAAATCTGAATTTGCGCAGTCTGAATTTCCGCCATCTGAATTTCCGCCATCTGAATTTCCGCAATCTGAATTCTGAATTCCGCAATCTGAATTCTGAATTTCTGGACCAAAATAATTCAGTTTTGTTAAATTCAGCATACAAATAATTCAGATATTATATATTCAACAGTAAAATATTTCAGTTTTATGAAATTCGACATACAAATATTTCAGATCTTTCATATTCAAATTCAGATACTTTTGTCAGCTTTCTAGCTCCATAGTCAGACCTCCATGTTAAAGGCGCTGGAAGTCAGACGAAAGGTCAGTTCAGGTGCCACAGTCCCAGAGACCCGCGCCCCATCAGCCTGCTAATCAAGACTTCTGTGTGCTGATTGGACGAGCGCCCCTGCCTGGCTGCCTGATGAGGAAATTCAGTGCAGGGGAATCAGTTTGGACAGGATCTCGTTTAGGACGGGATCTCACTTAGGAAGGGTTTTGGTCAAACGGGATGTGTATGTTTGATGTATGTGTGTGTGTGATGGTGATGCGTGTGTGTGTTCGATGTATGTGTGTGTTGTGTGATATAAGCGTGTGTGTGTGACGGTGAGGCGTGTGTGTGTTTGATGTATGTGGTGTGTGTGTGTGTGACGGTAATGTGTGTGCCCTGATGCCAGCTCTCCTCTCTGTCAAGGCTAACTGCTTCAAGCTGCTGTCAGTTCTCTGTTGGATTGTTGCCAGGATTGTTGGAGCCTTAAGAAGGTCTGCACAGGCAGATCAGGAGACGCCAGCTCAACGTCACATGATGAGAAGGAGGAGTATGATGAAGAGTGGAAGAAATGGGAGGTGATCAGGAGGAGGAGCATGTTTTATGATTGGTATGTCTTAATTTCTTTCTGTAGGTGTTTTAGGTCATTTGGGTTGTTTCTCCTCCCACCTTTGAGGCAGACTGTCAGAAGGTTCTCCAGCGCTATGTTCTCCAGCGCTATGTTCTCCAGCGCTATGTTCTCCAGCGCTACGTTCTCCAGGACTGTGTTCTCCAGCGCTATGTTCTCCAGCGCTACATTCTCCAGGACTGTGTTCTCCAGCGCTATGTTCTCCAGCGCTATGTTTTCCAGTGATAGGTTCTCCAGGACTGTGTTTTCCAGCGCTATGTTCTCCAGCACTATGTTCTCCAGAACTGTGTTCTCCAGCGCTATGTTCTCCAGCGATAGGTTCTCCAGGACTGTGTTCTCCAGGACTGTTCACCAGGACTGTGTTCTCCAGAACTGTGTTCTCCAGGACTGTGTTCTCCAGGACTGTGTTCTCCAAGACTGTGTTCTCCAGTGCTGTGTTCTCCAGTGCAGTGTTCTCTACTGCTGTATTCTCCAGTGCAGTGTTCTCCAGTGCTGTGTTCTCCAAGACTGTGTTCTCCAGTGCTGTGTTCTCCAGTGCTGTGTTCTCCAGTGCAGTGTTCTCCAGTGCCGTGTTCTCCAGACGTGTTCTCCAGTGCTGTGTTCTCCAGTGCTGTGTTCTCCAGGACTGTGTTCTCCAGGACTGTGTTCTCCAGTGCTGTGTTCTCCAGGACTGTGTTCTCCAGTGCCTTGTTCTCCAGTGCAGTGTTCTCCAGTGCCATGTTCTCCAGGACTGTGTTCTCCATGACTGTGTTCTCCAGGACTATGTTCTCCCTCTCCACCACCCTCTCTCCTCCCCCCTCAGCCCAGGCTCCACGCTGTGTGAAGGTGTCCTCCCCCCTCAGCCCAGGCTCCACGCTGTGTGAAGGTGTCCTCCCCCCTCAGCCCAGGCTCCACGCTGTGTGAAGGTGTCCTCCCCCCTCAGCCCAGGCTCCACGCTGTGTGAAGGTGTCCTCTCATCTGACACAAGGCAGCACGTGGCTCCTCTTCCCTTGTTTCCTTGGCAACCCTGTCCTCTCGCAAGATGTCCGTTTCGGTTGACTTGAAAGCTGGAGTTGTGCGAATGACGGGGGGAGGGGGTGGGGGGAGCGGTGGCTCATCCAGGATGAGTCCTCAGGATGACTGTGCTGGTCTGGAGGTCAGGAGCCTGAAGTAGAGGGTCTGGCTGGAGGGATGACACAAGACAGTCTGAGCTCTGTGTTGGGCTCTGTGTTCCTCCCCCGGGTGATGCTTGGGACAGGATGATCCTGAGGGGTCGTAGAGCTGGGTTCTCCAGGAGACAGGATGATGCTGAGGGTCGTAGAGCTGGGTTCTCCAGGAGACAGGATGATGCTGAGGGTCGTAGAGCTGGGTTCTCCAGAGACAGGATGATGCTGAGGGTCGTAGAGCTGGGTTCTCCAGAGGACAGGATGATGCTGAGGGTCGTAGAGCTGGGTTCTCCAGAGGACAGGATGATGCTGAGGGTCGTAGAGCTGGGTTCTCTAGAGGACAGGATGATGCTGAGGGTCTTAGAGCTGGGTTCTCCAGAGGACAGGATGATGCTGAGGGGTCGTAGAGCTGGGTTCTCCAGGAGACAGGATGATGCTGAGGGGTCGTAGAGCTGGGTTCTCCAGGAGACAGGATGATGCTGAGGGTCGTAGAGCTGGGTTCTCCAGGAGACAGGATGATGCTGAGGGTCGTAGAGCTGGGTTCTCCAGGAGACAGGATGATGCTGAGGGTCGTAGAGCTGGGTTCTCCAGGAGACAGGATGATGCTGAGGGTCGTAGAGCTGGGTTCTCCAGAGGACAGGATGATGCTGAGGGGTCGTAGAGCTGGGTTCTCCAGGAGACAGGATGATGCTGAGGGTCGTAGAGCTGGGTTCTCCAGGAGACAGGATGATGCTGAGGGTCGTAGAGCTGGGTTCTCCAGAGGACAGGATGATGCTGAGGGTCGTAGAGCTGGGTTCTCCAGGAGACAGGATGATGCTGAGGGTCATAGAGCTGGGTTCTCCAGAGGACAGGATGATGCTGAGGGTCGTAGAGCTGGGTTCTCCAGGAGACAGGATGATGCTGAGGGTCGTAGAGCTGGGTTCTCCAGGAGACAGGATGATGCTGAGGGTCGTAGAGCTGGGTTCTCCAGGAGACAGGATGATGCTGAGGGTCGTAGAGCTGGGTTCTCCAGGAGACAGGATGATGCTGAGGGGTCGTAGAGCTGGGTTCTCCAGAGGACAGGATGATGCTGAGGGGTCGTAGAGCTGGGTTCTCCAGGAGACAGGATGATGCTGAGGGTCGTAGAGCTGGGTTCTCCAGGAGACAGGATGATGCTGAGGGGTCGTAGAGCTGGGTTCTCCAGAGGACAGGATGATGCTGAGGGTCGTAGAGCTGGGTTCTCCAGGAGACAGGATGATGCTGAGGGTCGTAGAGCTGGGTTCTCCAGGAGACAGGATGATGCTGAGGGTCGTAGAGCTGGGTTCTCCAGGAGACAGGATGATGCTGAGGGTCGTAGAGCTGGGTTCTCCAGGAGACAGGATGATGCTGAGGGGTCGTAGAGCTGGGTTCTCCAGAGGACAGGATGATGCTGAGGGGTCGTAGAGCTGGGTTCTCCAGGAGACAGGATGATGCTGAGGGTCGTAGAGCTGGGTTCTCCAGGAGACAGGATGATGCTGAGGGTCGTAGAGCTGGGTTCTCCAGAGGACAGGATGATGCTGAGGGTCGTAGAGCTGGGTTCTCCAGGAGACAGGATGATGCTGAGGGTCATAGAGCTGGGTTCTCCAGAGGACAGGATGATGCTGAGGGTCGTAGAGCTGGGTTCTCCAGAGGACAGGATGATGCTGAGGGTCGTAGAGCTGGGTTCTCCAGGAGACAGGATGATGCTGAGGGTCGTAGAGCTGGGTTCTCCAGGAGACAGGATGATGCTGAGGGTCGTAGAGCTGGGTTCTCCAGGAGACAGGATGATGCTGAGGGTCGTAGAGCTGGGTTCTCCAGGAGACAGGATGATGCTGAGGGTCGTAGAGCTGGGTTCTCCAGAGGACAGGATGATGCTGAGGGTCGTAGAGCTGGGTTCTCCAGGAGACAGGATGATGCTGAGGGTCGTAGAGCTGGGTTCTCCAGGAGACAGGATGATGCTGAGGGTCGTAGAGCTGGGTTCTCCAGGAGACAGGATGATGCTGAGGGTCGTAGAGCTGGGTTCTCCAGGAGACAGGATGATGCTGAGGGGTCGTAGAGCTGGGTTCTCCAGAGGACAGGATGATGCTGAGGGGTCGTAGAGCTGGGTTCTCCAGGAGACAGGATGATGCTGAGGGTCGTAGAGCTGGGTTCTCCAGAGGACAGGATGATGCTGAGGGTCGTAGAGCTGGGTTCTCCAGAGGACAGGATGATGCTGAGGGTCGTAGAGCTGGGTTCTCCAGGAGACAAGATGATGCTGAGGGTCGTAGAGCTGGGTTCTCCAGGAGACAGGATGATGCTGAGGGGTCGTAGAGCTGGGTTCTCCAGAGACAGGATGATGCTGAGGGTCGTAGAGCTGGGTTCTCCAGGAGACAGGATGATGCTGAGGGTCGTAGAGCTGGGTTCTCCAGAGGACAGGATGATGCTGAGGGTCGTAGACCTGGGTTCTCCAGGAGAACGCTCCCTGATCAGACGAAGAACGCTCGGAATCCCTGAGACGTTCTAAAGTGCACTCTAGAACAGTGTTTCTCAATCCTGAATCAGGTGTGCTGGAGCAGGGAAACATCTAGAACATTCAGGACAGGAAGTCCCGGGGACGAAAGTTGAGACACTGTTGTAGAATGTTCCTCAGCATATTGAGATTAAGAACCTCTCTCCTTCACCACTGATGTTCCAGAAAGAAAGCTCCACGGGCGCGCTCCAAAACGTTCTCCAGGGTTCTGATCTGAGGAGTCGTCGACCTGCAGGGGAACCATACAGAGACTATTCCTGGTTTGTGCTGAGACAGCAGCTGTGCTCCTTTCAGAGGACGATCTCACAGTGGAGTCTCCCCCCTCCCCCCTCCCCCCTCCCCCCTCCCCCCTCCCCCCTCCCCCCTCCCCCCTCCTCCAGTAGCAACACGCCCAGACCCACTGCTCACACACCTTGGCAGCCCGATCCCTCGGTGTGTCTAAGAGGAGTGTGAAGCGGGGCCGGAGGCCCTAGCTGGCGTTAAGAGACTTGAGAAGTGCTGAGCAGGGTCTGGTTCTCGCAGCCTGTGGAGGGGCGGGAGGGGGAGGGGAGGGTGGGGCTGGAGAGGGGAGAGGGGAGAGGAGGGTGGGGCTGGAGAGGGGAGGGGAGAGGAGGGTGGGGGCTGGAGAGGGAGAGGGGAGAGGAGGGTGGGGCTGGAGGGTTTAGGGTGGGGCGGGAGAGGGGAGCAGGGCGGAGGGGAGCACTGCAAGGCCATCTGACGGCATGGCTAGACCGCGTCGTGAAGAGCTGGCAGGGCGCGGGGTCAGACTGGGAGCAGCCGGCAGGACACGGGGTCAAAGCGCCGGCAGGAGGAGGAGCCTGCAGTAGGAGGAGCCTGCAGGGGGAGGAGCCTGCAGGGGGAGGAGCCTGCAGGGGAGCTAGCCCTGACCCAGTTAGCGCTCCCCACGCTAGCATCTGCCTCACGTCCACAGGCCTGTGCCTGGGGATCACGAGACAGGCATGCTATCGCTGTGTCCAAGAGAATTACAGATCCAGCAACATGGCAGAGAAGCCACAGGAGGAAGCAGGCTGGCAGTAAACATTCATCAATATCAAATAAAGTTGAACTGGAAGTCGATATTTTAGCTTTGAACATTTTTCTCTTTCGCTCTTTCTTTTCCCTTCTCTTTCTCTCTCGCTTTATGTGCTGGCTCCAGATTTTTTGATCTGTCCCCCTCATCCTCTTCTCACGTCTCCGCGCTTTCCCCCAGTCTGTCCCCTAGTCTGTCTCCCAGTCTTCACCATGGCGACCACCTACAGAACCCAGGCCTTCACCATGGCGACCACCTACAGAACACAGGCCTTTATGACAGGCCGACAAGAAAGATCCTGATCCTGACATTCCCTCACTATGCCCCCGACAGGCCACACCCACTCAGCACTCAGGGAAAGAGGACAGGAGGAGGAGGACAGGAGGAGAACAGGAGAGGGGGAGTGGACAGGAGGAGGAGAGGAGGAGGAGGAGAAAAGGAGAGGAGGAGGAGGACAGGAGGAGGAGGAGAGCAGAAGAGGGTGAGTGGACAAGAGGTGGAGAGGAGGAGAACAGGAGAGGGTGGGAGTGGCACATGATGTGAGTGATAACATAGTCTTAGTAGACCCATTGATGTATGGGGAGGATGTCTACCTGCTACTAGTTGCTTTTACCCCTGTACGTCGTATGCGCTATCTCCCATCTCGCGCGATGTACTGACTGTGAGTATGAGGAGAACAGGAGAGGGGAGAGATGAGGCTGGCAGTCAGAGGACACTCAGAGATGCCTGTCACTCTTTATCCTGTCTGGTACGCATTTGTGTGTGTGAGTGTGTGTGCTTCAGTACAGTATCTGTGTGTGTGTGTGGGTGGGTGCTTCAGTACAGTATGTGTGTGTGTGTGTGTGTGTGCTTCAGTACAGTGTGTGTGTGTGTTTGTGTGTGTGTGGTGTGTGTGTGTGTGAGTGAGTGAGGCAGGGGCTGGCGGGGGGCTATATGTCATCCAGCGCCAGGGGGGGGATGACTTCTCTGTCCCAGGGGACACACTCCCTCTCTTCTCCTCTCCTTTAAGAGAGAGGAGTAGGGGGAGATAAAGCATCAGCATACCACAGAGATACACACACACACACAGAGACACACACACACACCACACACACACACATAGATCGCACGGTAGCTAAAAGGCATCACGCCTCACAATCCTCCTCTCCTCCACCGCTCTCTTTCCCGTCACACCTCTCCTCTTCCTCCCTCCTCTTCCTCCCCCCTCTTCCTCCTCTTCCTCCCCCCCACCTCCCTCCTCTTCCAGATCGATGATGGTTGAGCGGTCTACTCTCCACTAACAGCTGCATCACAGACATGCTCTCTACTCTCTCGATGTAACAGCTGCATCACAGACATGCTCTCTACTCTCGATGTAACTGCTGCCATGCATCACAGACATGCTCTCTACTCTCTTGATGTAACAGCTGCATCACAGACATGCTCTCTCCTCTCCACTAACAGCTGCATCACAGACATGCTCTCTCCTCTCGATGTAACTGCTGCATCACAGACATGCTCTCTCCTCTCGATGTAACTGCTGGCATCCACAGACATGCTCTCTCCTCTCGATGTAACTGCTGCATCACAGACATGCTCTCTCACTCTCTTGATGTAACAGCTGCATCACAGACATGCTCTCTCCTCTCGATGTAACTGCTGCATCACAGACATGCTCTCTACTCTCTCGATGTAACTGCTGCATCACAGACATGCTCTCTCCTCTCCACTAACAGCTGCATCACAGACATGCTCTCTCCTCTCTCGTTGTAACTCTGCTGCATCACAGAAAGGCTCTCTACTCTCCTCGATGTAACTGCTGCATCACAGACATGCTCTCTCCTCTCTGTGTTTTCCAGATCGTTCATGTGCCAGACAGAGACAACATTGTTTTTTCACCAAATATGCAGTGAGAAGCTTGTGGTTATTTATGACTGTCTAATCAAGGTAGAAGTAGCCCAAAGTGTGTGTGTGTGTGTGGTGTGTGTGTAAATGTGTGTGAAGGATTTAGCATAAAGTCCCTGCGCAGAATGTGAAAACGAGGAATATATTCAAAAGTTGCTACAGGTGCATTTGTGTTCAGGGCTGGATGTACATGATGCCCCTGAGTCCTGCCCTTTACCTGCACCACACGTGTGTGTGTGTGTGTGTAGACTTGTGTGTGTGTGTGTGTATGTATACAGTATATATGTGTGTGTGTATGTATATGTGTGTGTGTGTGGGCGGGGGTTTAGCCTGTGGTGAACACTACTCTCGTGCTGCCAGTGGTCAGTCAAGAGGTCAGCCTCTGAACACTCTGTCTCAGGAGCACAATTATTGGCTTACCCATGTGAGGGTGTGTGTGTGTGTGTGTGTGTGTGTGTGTGTGTGTGTGTGTGTGTGTGTGTGTGTGTGTGTGTGTGTGTGTGTGTGTGTGTGTGTGTGTGTGCGTGCGTGCGTGCCTGCCCACAAGTGTGTGTGTCGAGAGAGGATGAGAGGGACAGAGAGAGAGACAGACTGGTGAACAGGGAACACTTGAACATGTGGACAAGCTGTTTAAGGGTTCTGCTTTGCATATTCAGAGTTGGTGTCCAGGTGAGCTTGGTCATCAAACAGAGCTGCTCTCCTCCACGTGAGCTTGGTCATCAAACAGAGCTGCTCCTGGTTCGCCTGCTCAGGGGTCTGCTGGTACATGGAGAACTAACTGGAAAAACACGAGTGTTTCAATGATGGGAGGTGTGTGTTAGTGTGTGAGTGTGTGTGAGTGTGTGCGTGTGTGTTAGTGTGTGTGTGTGAGTGTGTGTGAGTATGTCCTTCAGAGTGCTGATGCTTACCCAGCAGCGAGCTGCACAACACCCAGGCAGCAGAGTACGGTCACAGCCAATAGATTATGCTAAACCGACCAACAATTCTCCTTTTCACCTCTGCCACCGTGAAACGTGTGACTGGGGGATCCAGAATCGACATGCTTCAGATCAGACCTAGCTAGGCGTGTTCTTCGTGTGTAACTAAGCTTGAACCCTCAACGCCTGTGTCTCCGCTTGACTCTGGTTCTCTAAAGAATGTGACCTCACAGGTCTGGAGCCGTCTGAGCAAGACATGAGGGGAAGAAGGGAGGGAGGGATAGAGGGCTCTTAGAAGATGGCTAGCGACATGAGATGGAGAAAGTGACTCAAAATGAGAGACGACATTAAAATAGAGGGAGGGAGGGAGGGAGGGAGGGAGGGAGGGATGGGAGGGAGGGAGGGAGGGAGGGTAGTGTAGGGAGTGTGAGGGAGGGAGAAGCAAAAAAGAGACAACGGTTATTTTTTCCCCCCTCGTTTGAAAGGTCAATTTTTGCAGTTGGCTGGAATGTAAGTGATTTCTCCATCGGGGTCTGTCACATGTCTGTCACATGTCAGTCACCCTCCTCCCCCTTTCATCTCTGGGCTGGGTGGGTTCTGATTGGCTGCTCACAGGTAGCCTCATTCTGCTGCTGTGTCTAAACTGGGTCAGGGGTCTAGACAGGGTCAGGGGTCTAGACTGGATCAGGGGTCTAGACTGGGTCAGGGGTCTAGACTGGGTCAGGGGTCTAGACGAGGTCAGGGGTCTAGACTGGGTCAGGGGTCTAGACTGGGTCAGGGGTCTAGACAGGGTCAGGAGGGGTCTAGACAGGGTCAGGGGGTCTAGACAGGGTCAGGGGTCTAGACTGGATCAGGGGTCTAGACTGGATCAGGTGTCTAGACGAGGTCAGGGGTCTAGACTGGGTCAGGGGTCTAGACGAGGTCAGGGGTCTAGACTGGGTCAGGGGTCTAGACAGGGTCAGGAGGGGTCTAGACTTGTTCAGGGGTCTAGACAGGGTCAGGAGGGGTCTAGACTGGGTCAGGGGTCTAGACAGGGTCAGGGGTCTAGACAGGGTCAGGAGGGGTCTAGACTGTGTCAGGGGTCTAGACAGGGTCAGGGGTCTAGACAGGGTCAGGGGTCTAGACTGGGTCAGGGGTCTAGACTGGGTCAGAGGTCTAGACTGGGTCAGGATCAGGAGGTTTTGTGTTCAGTTTGAAGGTCATGAAGGGTTAGGGTATCTGTTCTTTAATTCAGCTTCATGTGATGGACTGTTATCCTCTCTCCCTCTCTCTACACACTCCCTCCCTCTCCTTCCCTCCCCCCCCTCCCTCCCCCCTCCCTCTCCCTCCCTCCCTCTCACTCTTTCTCTCTCTCTCTCTCTCTCTCTCTCTCTCTCCCTCCCTCTCCTCTTCCCGTCTCTCGACTCGCTCTGCAGTGATACAGTTGTAAAGTGTAACCTTGGAGACAGGGGCTAATCATCCATCCCATAACTACCCTTTCAATCTTAGCCTTTTTCACAGCTTTCCTCCCCTCCCGTCCTCTCCCCTCCACTCTTCTCCCCTCTCTCCCCTTCTCCCTCCCCCCCTCCTCCTTTCTCTTCTCTCCTCCCCTTTCCTCCTCTCTCCTTTCTATCCCCTCCCTCTTCTCTTCTCTCCTCCCTCTCCCCTCCTACCCACCTCTCCTCTCCCCTCCCCTCTCCTCCTGTTTGTCACAATGGGCAGTTTAGGTATTTCATCAGGTTAACGGTATCTCTCTTTCTCTTTCCTCCCTCTCCTCCCTCCTCTCTCTTCTCCCCTCTCTCTCCTCCCTCTCTCCTCCCTCTCACTCCTCCCTCTCACTCCTCCCTCTCCTCTCTATCTTTTGTTTGTCCTGTAGAAGGACGTTTGTTTTCCTGTGGGGGAAAAGGGGAATCGACATTGAGAGATGAGTTATTGATTAGAGAGCAGGTTGCAGTAGAAAGGGAGGGAGCGAGGGAGAGAGAGAGAGAGAGAGAGAGAGAGATGACAGGATGACACACCAAATCCATGACACATACCCAGCAAACCACCTCAAAACATCACACACACACACACACACTGCCATGTACTCAGCTGGGCTGCACTAGAACACGTGACACCCTGAACCCACGCCCCCCCCTCTCCCCCTCCCCCCTCTCCCCCCCTCCAGACGGAGCTCAGACCTATTCACCCAGCGGCGCTGTTTCACACGCAGCTACGCCTCGAGGAACATCACTTTTTTTTCTTCCTGTCACAGCAAACATGTTCCTTCCCAGCCAGAGCCTTCCACACAGCTCTCGCTCCCCCCAGCCAGAGCCTTCCACACAGCTCTCGCTCCCCCAGCCAGAGCCTTCCACACAGCTCTCGCTCCCCCAGCCAGAGCCTTCCACACAGCTCTCTCGCTCCCCCCAGCCAGAGCCTTCCACACAGCTCTCGCTCCCCCAGCCAGAGCCTTCCACACAGCTCTCGTACCCCCAGCCAGAGCCTTCCACACAGCTTCTCGCTCCCCCCAGTCAGAGCCTTCCACACAGCTCTCGCTCCCCCAGTCAGAGCCTTCCACACAGCTCTCTCGCTCCCCCCAGTCAGAGCCTTCCACACAGCTCTCGCTCCCCCCAGCCAGAGCCCTCCACACAGCTCTCGTACCCCCAGCCAGAGCCTTCCACACAGCTCTCGCTCCCCCAGCCAGAGCCTTCCACACAGCTCTCCTACCCCCAGCCAGAGCCTTCCACACAGCTCTCGCTCCCCCAGCCAGAGCCTTCCACACAGCTCTCGTACCCCCAGCCAGAGCCTTCCACACAGCTCTCTCGCTCCCCCAGCCAGAGCCTTCCACACAGCTCTCCTACCCCCAGCCAGAGCCTTCCACACAGCTCTCGCTCCCCCCAGCCAGAGCCTTCCACACAGCTCTCGCTCCCCCAGCCAGAGCCTTCCACACAGCTCTCGCTCCCCCAGCCAGAGCCTTCCACACAGCTCTCGTACCCCCAGCCAGAGCCTTCCACACAGCTCTCTCGCTCCCCCAGCCAGAGCCTTCCACACAGCTCTCGCTCCCCCAGCCAGAGCCTTCCACACAGCTCTCTCGCTCCCCCAGCCAGAGCCTTCCACACAGCTCTCTCGCTCCCCCCAGCCAGAGCCTTCCACACAGCTCTCGCTCCCCCCAGTCAGAGCCTTCCACACAGCTCTCGTACCCCCAGCCAGAGCCTTCCACACAGCTCTCGCTCCCCCCAGCCAGAGCCTTCCACACAGCTCTCTCGCTCCCCCCAGCCAGAGCCTTCCACACAGCTCTCGCTCCCCCAGTCAGAGCCTTCCACACAGCTCTCGCTCCCCCAGCCAGAGCCTTCCACACAGCTCTCTCGCTCCCCCCAGCCAGAGCCTTCCACACAGCTCTCGCTCCCCCAGTCAGAGCCTTCCACACAGCTCTCTCTCGCTCCCCCAGCCAGCGCGTGACGGCGTGATGACGGAGCCTTGCAGAGACGAGCAGCGCGGTGCGGAGTGCTGACTTGAGGATTGACGCTATCCCACACTCCCCCCTGCTCACGTCCACGCAGACATCCACACGCCTGTTTCCATGGCGCCCCAAATCCTGAGGAACGATGTGGCTGGCAGCGATGAGAGCGACTCAAGCGGAGGATGAGACTTATCAGTGATGTGAAAGGATCATTATCTCAGATGTTCAGCATTCTAGACAACAGCACCACAGAACCACTGTGAGCCAGTCTGTACAGACACAACACTGTCTCTACAGCAGACACGCAATCAAGTAACGAAGGCTTGTCACACTTGTCGCAGGCACTGTAGAATTATGGGTAGGTGCGCGCACAGGTTTCTTATACTTTACATCAGTAATTGACGCGCATGTACTTTCTCTCTGGATAGATCAACAGGACACACACACACTGACCGGCAGACAGACAGACAGACAGACGACAGACAGACAGACAGACAGACAGACAGACAGACAGACAGACAGACAGGCAGACAGGCAGACAGGCAGGCAGGCAGGCAGGCAGGCAGGTAGGCAGGCAGGCAGGCGGAATACCAGCACCAGGCTCCACAGTGACCCAGGACTACAGTGGCCTGGGTGAGGGCTGTCATCGAGGGCTGCTCTGCAAACTGTGTCTCTCCTCTCTCTCTGTCTGTCCCTTTTCTTTCTCTCTCTCTGTCTGTCCGCTCTCCTTTCTTGTCTCTCTCTCTCTCTCTCTCGTCTCTCTCTCTCGCTCCGCCCTCTCTCCCTTCCCTCTCTCCCTCTCTCCCTATCGTGCCCTCTCTCCGCTCTCCCCTCCCATCTCCCGATCTCCCTCTCTCGCTCGCTCTGCCCTCTCTCTTTCGCTCTCTCTCAGTCTCTCTCTCTCTGCTCTCTCCTCGCTGAAAACGCTCTGCCTCATCTCTCTCTCTCTCTCTCTCTCAATCTCTCATCAGACCATCGTTAAGCTGCAGAGCCAGGAGGAACCGACCCACACGACATCTGCAGTCCTAGAGAGAGCGTGCTGACTGTGTGTGTGAACTGTGGGTCAGATGTAGTGCACCATCTGTGTGTGCATGTAATCAGCAATTGGGATACTGCAGATATGAGAGCATGAGGCACCTGTGTGAGGCGGACCTGTGAGAGGCAGACCTGTAAGAGGCAGGACTTGTAAAGGCAGGACCTGTAAGAGGCAGG
This sequence comes from Mallotus villosus, assembly GCA_903064625.1. NCBI lineage: Eukaryota > Metazoa > Chordata > Actinopteri > Osmeriformes > Salangidae > Mallotus > Mallotus villosus. The sequence continues at coordinate 1,214 of CAEFZP010002035.1, read as the reverse complement.
ACCTGTGTGAGGCAGGACCTGTAAGAGGCAGGACCTGTGTGAGGCAGGACCTGTGTGAGGCAGACCTGTGTGAGGCAGGACCTGTGTGAGGCAGGACTTGAGTGCCTCTTATTTACTTCCTGCTTTATTGAGTCAGTCAGGCTCTGCTGCAGCTGCCGGTCCCCCCACCCCCACTGCTCTCCCTCTCTCCTCTCCCCTCTCTCCCCCCTCCTCTCAGACCCTCACACTCTCCCCACCTGCTCAGGTGTGTGCTGGTGAAGCTGCTAACCTGGCTAGTTTAGGAATGTTAGCAGCACTGTTTATGCTCCCTGTGGTCCACACACACACACACACGTACTCAGAAATAGGACACACACACACTCACACCAAACCACTTACCACCACACTGTCTGTATAAGCATGCATGCTCACACATACAACACAAAGATACCAGATTTGCCTGGGGGGGTGCGTAATGAATGACATTATTTTATAGTGTGTGTATGTGTGTGTGTGTGTGTGTGTGTGTGTGTGTGAGTGTGTGTGTGTGTCACAGGAAGAGTTTCACCAGTAAACTGATAATGACTGGTCTGGAAATTGATGGATTTTGTCTAAATCTGTAGTCACCAAGGACATGCAGCTCCACTCCACTGGGTCGCCTGGATACCGACATCTGCTAAATGACCCAGTGATATAATGATACAATGACAGGATCTGGAGATGGAGTTATGATGCCCTCTGGAAGAAGAGAGGGTGAGGTAGAGAGGGATGGACTGTGGGAGAGGAGAGGGTGGAGAAGGAGAGGGATGGACCTGTGGGAGAGAGAGAGGTGGAGGAGGAGAGGGTGATGAGAGGATGGATCTGTGGAGACAGGAGAGGGTGTGGAGGATGGAGAGTGGTGGAGAGAAATAGGGGATGACCGGTGTGAGTAGATGGAGAGGTGCAGGAGAGGATGGACCTTGGGGAATGGAGAGTGGGAGGAGAGGGTGGAGGAGAGGGATGGACCTGTGGGAGATGGAGAGGGTTGAGAGGAGAGGTGGAGGAGAGGATGGACCTGTGGAGAGGGAGAGGTGGAGGAGGAGAGGGGGGAGGAGAGGGGATGGAACTGTGGGAGAGGGAGAGGTGGAGGAGGAGAGGGTGGAGGAGAGGGATGGACCTGTGGAGAGGGAAAGGTGGGGAGGATAGGGTGATGAGAGGGATGGATCTTGTGGGAGAAGGAGAGGTGGAGGAGGAAG
>CAEFZP010002034.1:17500-19278 GCA_903064625.1 Mallotus villosus | reverse complement strand
ACACAACACACACACACACACAACACACCAAACACACACACACACACACACACACACACACACACACCACACACACACACACACCACACACACAACAGGCCAACAGTTCACCACACACACACACAGACACACACACACATACACACAGACACACAGACAGCTAGGTGTCAGCTCTTTACAGGTCTGCTAGCGACCGAACTGCCAGCCGTGTGATAGGACAGGAAGTGATGTCGGACTAGCAGCACTTGATGCTCACTAAAAAACTCCCACTGTGACTGTGAACTCGTGTTTGTGAGAGAGAGAGAGAGAGAGAGAGAGGTGGGGGGGAGGGAGAGAGAGAGAGAGAGGGTGCGATGAGGTGAGAGAGAGATGAGAGACGAGAGAGAGAGAGAGAGTAGTGATGATCCTCTCATTCCTCTACTCCTGCACAGGAAACAGCCTCTGATTACTTCTAAATCGGCCACATCTCTCTTCCTGATTAGCACATGCTAACAGGCCCTCACTTCTAACAGGCACGCTAACGCTAGCAACCAGAGGCGCCAATTTCGTCTGCTAATTGCATTATCATACTTACCCCTGAACTCAGCTGCACGGGCAGCAAAACTGAAGACAGGAGAGAGAGGTGTCCTGCCTCGACCCAGGCCTGCCTCTGTCCGGCCTCTGCCCAGCCCTGCCTCTACCCAGCCCTGCCTCAACCCAGGCCTGCCTCTGTCCTGCCTCTGCCACAGCCTGCCCTCGACCCAGCCCCTGCCTCTGCCAGCCCTGCCATATTTGACATGATCTTATCTCCCTCCCCCTTCCAGATGAGAGATGCAGCAGGAAGCTTCAGAAGGCCTGGAGCTGAGCCCCCACTCAGACCCCTGACTCCACCGTTACCCATCATGACCTGCGTGCCGAGGGCGTCTGAAGCTGCTGCTGGCGTCCATGACAACCGTGTTCATGCGTCACATGGCTGTACCTGCGCTGGGAACATGAGAGTGAGTACAACACACACACACACCACAGGGAGAGTGAGTACACACACACACACACACACACACACAACACACCACAGAGAGAGTGAGTACACACACACACACACCCACACACACACAAGGAGAGGAGAGTGAGTACACACACACAACACACACAACACCACAGGAGATGAGTACACACACAACACACCACAGGGAGAGGTGAGTACACACACACACACCCACACACACACACAGGAAGAGAGGGGACAGGTTGTGTAGGAAGTGAGTTGAGATAAGTAGCGTCTAATTCTCCTCCTCCCCCAGCAGACCGCTCCATCCTCCTCCCCCCCTGCCTGGGGGAGACGTCAGAGCCCGCCCTCACTGGAGTCGCGTCTTCGCCAGGTAGAGGAAGAGAAACCGACAGATACGGCTCCAGATCGGCCAATCACGCGCCAGCAGACGCAGCACAGCCGCGCCCCTCCTCGACGGTACGCAACCGCAGTGGGGGGCGTCGCGGACACGGGCCCTGAGGACGTGGAGAGCACGGCGGAGGAGAGGGGCAACCGCTCAGACTGTCCTCGCACCCCACCGTAGAGAAGTGTGATGTGGGTTCTGCTCTCTGATTGGTCGACACTGAGAGAGGTCCTCCTGGTCAGTGCCCAGGATCACAGATCACCCACCAGGCCAGCGGTCGGTCACATGATCACCACCAGGCCAGCTGTGGTTAACTGAGTTTGTCATGGCGACTGGGTAAATACAGACTGATCATGTTTTCCTCTAAATGTTCCTTCTGCGCGCTTGATCCATGTAGCGTGTGTTTGT
>CAEFZP010002034.1:10000-12500 GCA_903064625.1 Mallotus villosus | reverse complement strand
GGAGGTGTGTGGGGGGGGTGTGTGGGTGTGGGGGGGAGGTGTGTGGGTGTGGGGGAGGTGGTGTGGGGTGTGGGGGAGGTGTGTGTGTGTGTGTGTGTGTGTGTGTGTAGATACAGAGGTACCGTGAGAGTGTGTGTGTAGATACACAGGTACCGTGAGTGTGTGTGTGTAGATACACAAGTACCGTGAGTGTGTGTGTGTGTGGAGATACAGAGGTACCGTGAGTGTGTGTGTGTGTAGATACAGAGGTACCGTGAGAGTGTGTGTGTAGATACACAGGTACCGTGAGTGTGTGTGTTGTGTGTGTGTGTGTGCACAGGTTCCGTCCACAGGAGTTAAGCCCACTCATTAGAAGTCTGCTGGATGTCTCAGTTGATCCTCAAATGCTCCGAGCCTGAAGACACACAGCCGTTGTAATGCCAGAGCACCCAGTGCTGTTTAGCAACCTTGGATGTAGATTAAGATTACTGACACAGATTAGACCCAGATTGTGTGCATGTTCATGTTTGAGGAATAATAGATGTTGTAATGGAGTATATTTCAGTGAGCCATCTGTTCTACATTCACATCTCCAATTAGTTAGGTTAACGCTTCTTTGATGTTCGCTTCTTTGCTCTTTCTGCTACTTTTGCTGCTTGTGTTTTTTATTATATACATATATTTGAGTTCATATTTGAGTTGAAGTTGTATGAATGCTGCACTGTATGTGCCTGACGTGACACCAGGTTAGCGTCACAGGAGTCTGTAACTCTGTGGTGTGTGTGGTTCCTCCCGTAGGAGTACGAGCTGACGGTTCTCCCCAACGCCTTCATCATCCACATGCCTCACGCTCCCAGCTTCGACATCTCCAAGTTCCGCTCCAGCCCGGCTTACCGCTCATGCCTGACCACCCTCAAGGACGACTTCCACCAGGACATGTCCCGCAAGTACGGCTCGGCCGCCCTCAAGTACCTCACAGCCCAGAGGAACATCTAGCCTCCCTGGTGCCCCCCCCGGGGGGCGGGGGGGAGGAGCTGCAGGGGGGGACGCTGGGCTGGGTCATCACTGGGCTGGGTCCTCACTGGGCTGGGTCCTCACTGGACTGGGTCCTCACTGGGCTGGGACCTGAGGTCCTGCTGAGGGACACATGGTCCTCACCGTCACAACCTGAACTGGAATAACTACAGTCTGACGTGAAGGACTCATCTGGCGGATTTACCAAACACAAAGAGGGACTTAATGCTTTACGGATCTGCTGGATGTCAGGATTCTGTTTGACAATCAGGCCTCTTTCTGATACGCAGAGATGATCTGTGGAGGGGTGGAGGGGTGGAGGAGTGGAGGGGTGGAGGGGTGGAGGAGTGGAGGGCTGGAGGGGTGGAGGGCTGGAGGGGTGGAGGGGTGGAGGGGTGGAGGGGTGGAGGGGGGTGGAGGGCTGGAGGGGTGGAGGGCTGGAGGGGTGGAGGGGTGGAGGGGTGGAAGACTGGAGGAGTGGAGGGGTGGAGGACTGGAGGGGTGGAAGACTGGAGGAGTGGAGGGGTGGAGGACTGGAGGGGGTGGAAGACTGGAGGAGTGGAGGGGTGGAGGACTGGAGGGGTGGAGGGGTGGAGGACTGGAGGAGTGGAGGGGTGGAGGACTGGAGGGGTGGAGGGGTGGAGGACTGGAGGACTGGAGGGGTGGAGGACTGGAGGGGTGGAGGGGTGGAGGACTGGAGGACTGGAGGGGTGGAAGGGTGGAGGAGAGCTGTAGGATGTGTCACATCAGAAGCCACATCTGACCCACAGGAATGAGACTCTGGTCCCACGCACAGAGAGGCGAGTCAAACTGCAGGAACATTTAAGCCTTATGATTTTACATAATATTTAATAAGATATTTAAAGAGTATTTTTATTTCTCGAGGTGCAAATGATTCTTAATGGAGGATGATCGATGTTTTGATCGAAACATGACGCATAATGATAATGTTTTATTTAATCTAATTATTTTCCTTCATTTTTCGCCCCTCTTGTTAAGCACATACTCTGTACATCTGGGGGTGGATTGTTCCGGAAATGAGGTTTGTGTGGAAGGGTGGTCATGCTGACCTGTACACTGGTGAAGTGAAACACAATTTACTATTGGAGACAAATTAAACTGACCTAATTCAGGATTTAATGCATTTTGTAGTTCATGTATTTGATTAAAGGGTAGTAAAGCTGTCAGCTAGGTACTTGAACAGGTGACAAGTTTGTCATAAACAGGTGACAAGTTTGTCATAAACAGTTCTCTTCCTAAATGACCTGGAACTTAATAGTCCATGATAAGATGTCAAACATGACACATGGTTTAGATGGTTTAGATGAAGCTATTGTCCAGTGTCCAGGCTCTGTTAAAGGGCGACACAATCAGTTCACCAGGGTACATGTAATATGTACTCACATGTGAGTGTGTGTGTGTGTGTGTGTGTGTGTGGTGTAGCCCAGAGCGATATCATCTCTTTCCTCTCTTGTCACATTGATAAACTTCATCTCTCCTCCAAACT
>CAEFZP010002034.1:0-5000 GCA_903064625.1 Mallotus villosus | reverse complement strand
TGAACACAGTCAGCAGGTTAGATATGGGGGTGAACACAGTGAACACAGTCAGCAGGTTAGATATGGGAGTGATCACAGTCAGTAGGTTAGATATGGGAGTGATCACAGTCCAGCAGGTTAGATATGGGAGTGAACACAGTCAGCAGGTTAGATATGGGAGTGAACACAGTCAGCAGGTTAGATATGGGAGTGAACACAGTGATCACAGTCAGCAGGTTAGATATGGGAGTGAACACAGTCAGCAGGTTAGATATGGGGGTGAACACAGTGAACACAGTCAGCAGGTTAGATATGGGAGTGATCACAGTCAGCAGGTTAGATATGGGGGTGAACACAGTCAGCAGGTTAGATATGGGAGTGATCACAGTCAGCAGGTTAGATATGGGAGTGAACACAGTCAGCAGGTTAGATTGGGAGTGATCACAGTCAGCAGGTTAGATATGGGAGTGAACACAGTCAGCAGGTTAGATATGGGAGTGAACACAGTGAACACAGTCAGCAGGTTAGATATGGGAGTGAACACAGTGAACACAGTCAGCAGGTTAGATATGGGAGTGATCACAGTCAGCAGGTTAGATATGGGAGTGAACACAGTCAGCAGGTTAGATATGGGAGTGAACACAGTGAACACAGTCAGCAGGTTAGATATGGGAGTGAACACAGTGAACACAGTCAGCAGGTTAGATATGGGAGTGAACACAGTGATCACAGTCAGCAGGTTAGATATGGGAGTGATTACAGTCAGCAGGTTAGATATGGGAGTGAACACAGTCAGCAGGTTAGATATGGGAGTGAACACAGTGAACACAGTCAGCAGGTTAGATATGGGAGTGAACACAGTCAGCAGGTCAGATATGGGAGTGAACACAGTGATCACAGTCAGCAGGTTAGATATGGGAGTGAACACAGTGAACACAGTCAGCAGGTTAGAAATGGGGGTGAACACAGTGAACACAGTCAGCAGGTTAGATATGGGAGTGAACACAGTCAGCAGGTTAGATATGGGAGTGAACACAGTCAGCAGTTAGATATGGGAGTGAACACAGTGATCACAGTCAGCAGGTTAGATATGGGAGTGAACACAGTCAGCAGGTTAGATATGGGGGTGAACACAGTGAACACAGTCCGCAGGTTAGAAATGGGGGGTGAACACAGTGAACACAGTCAGCAGGTTAGATATGGGAGTGATCACAGTCAGCAGGTTAGATATGGGAGTGAACACAGTCAGCAGGTTAGATATGGGAGTGAACACAGTCAGCAGGTTAGATATGGGAGGAACACAGTGATCACAGTCAGCAGGTTAGATATGGGAGTGAACACAGTCAGCAGGTTAGATATGGGAGTGAACACAGTCAGCAGGTTAGATATGGGGGTGAACACAGTCAGCAGTTAGATATGGGAGTGATCACAGTCAGCAGGTTAGATATGGGAGTGATCACAGTCAGCAGGTTAGATATGGGAGTGAACACAGTCAGCAGGTTAGATATGGGGGTGAACACAGTCATCTCAGCAGGTTAGATCGTGTTGTCATGGTTAGATAGTGTTGTCATGGTTAGATAGTGTTGTCATTGTTAGATAGTGTTGTCATGGTGTTGTCATGGTCGGGAGTGAAACTCTTTCAAACGGAGGAAGTGCAGCTGGATCGACTGACACACATGGTAACCATGACAATGAGATGGCACTCGACCTGTAATTAATCTTCCCCTCCCTCCCCCCCCCTCCCTCCCACCATGTGTACACACCACACACACACACACACACACGGAGAAGGAGGGACGGCTGATCAGAGCAGAATGAAGTCATGTTAACATCCCTCTGAAAATGTTCTATTCATTCAGCCAATGAGAGGCTTCTGTCTGGTCATTCAGCCAATGAGAGGCTTCTGTCTGGTCAGGACACAGGAAGTCATTCAGAGCTGCGTGGCAAAGTGCCAATGATGTTGTAGATAAGATCATTGTTGAGAAGGGCATGAACACAGTCATTTCAGAGTTATCTGGAGAGTTAATGCGTCAGAGTGGAACCGCACCTCCTACAGTGTGTGTGTGTTGTGTGTGTGTGTGTGTGTGTGTGTGTGTGTGTGTGTGTGTGTGTGTGTGTTTATAAACTCTGTTTTTATTGTGTGTGAGAACATGCTTACTTGCAATAAACCCAGAGCTGATGAGCGTGAGGTGACTTACCCCCCCCTCCTCTTTCCTCTTCCTCCCCTCTCCTCCCCTCGCTCCCCTCCGCTCCGCTCCTCTCCTCTCCTCTCCTCTCCCTCCTCCTCCTCCTCCTCTCCTCCTCCCTCTCCTCCCCCCTCCTCAGAAGCACCCCACACACTGTCACTCGCTGACATGTGCAGGAAACTGGTGTGTGTCTCTGTCTGTGTATATTGCTGTGTGTGTGTGTGTGGCATATTGCTGTGTGTGTGTGTGTGTGTGGTATATTGCTGTGTGTGTGTGTGTGTGGTATATTGCTGTGTGTGTGTGTGTGTGTGGTATATTTGCTGTGTGGTGTGTGTGTGTGGTATATTGCTGTGTGTGTGTGTGTTGTGGTTATATTGCTGTGTGTGTGTGTGTGTGGTATATTGCTGTGTGTGTGTGTGTGTGTGTGGCATATTGCTGTGTGTGTGTGTGTGTGTTTGTGTGTGTGTGGTATATTGCTGTGTGTGTGTGTGTCGAGGACGGGGGCTGGCTCTCCTCTACTCTGCTCACCAGTATCTTATGATTACCTGAATGTTATGGTCGAGTTTTTGATGATGTTTATTTCCTGTCAGCATTATCCACCAGAAAACCTTTCCTAGCATTTTCAAGCCTGCTTTAGTTACAGTCTGCCGTCCCTCCCTACAGCCCCCCCTCTCCTATCCTCACACTCTCCAACCTTAACACTACAAACGTAACCCTCTCTTCCCTCCTCCTCCTCTTCTCCTCCTCCTCCTCTTCTCCTCCTCCTCCTCCTCTTCTCCTCCTCTCCTCCTCTCCTCCTCTCCACTCCTCCTCCTCCTCTCCTCCTCATGTTTCTTTATCCCCTCCTCTCTGTATCCCTTCTTCTTTGTGTATTTAAGATAAATGCATGTTAAGATACAGAAAGGTTTTATCAGTCATACAAGGTCTCGCTCCCTCTGTGTCTCTGTCTCTCTCTCTCCTGTGTGTTAACCTTCTTACACACACACTCTCACTCTCTCTCACACACACTCACACACACTCACACACACTCTCACTCACTCACTCACTCACTCACTCACTCACACACTCACTCACTCACTCACTCACTCACTCACTCACTCACATTCCCTTCAGAGAGACTCCGACTCAGAAAACCCATGGCCCTGTTTCACTGTTGCCATGGCGATCTCACCCTGTGAGTGTTTGAGGAGGGGTTGTGGCATCCTTGTTCCCGACGGTTACCGTCTCCTTTCATGCTCCTGTGGAACACTGCAGGCTGGGCGCCTCCCACCTGGTCCAGTCACACACACACACACACACATATACACACACACACACACCACATATACACACACATATACACAGACACACACACACACACACATATACACACACACACACACTCACATATACACACACACACACATATACACACACACACACACACACACATACACACACACGTGCACAACGTTTCACACACTGAGACGCAAACAAATGCGCTGTGATTAAAGACCTCCATCTCGATTAGCTAAATCAGTCTGGACCTGTTCCCTGGGGAAATCAGAACCATGTTAGACAGCAGGGGACAACCTTAGGGACTGTAACCTAGGGGACAGTAACCTAGGGGACAACCTAACCCAAGTCTGACCAGAGGAGAGGAGGAGGGGTTAGGGTCTGTAACCGAGGAGAGTAGGAGGAGGACAACTTTGTCTCCTCCAGGGAGTTTATTAACCTCCTTACCGACCAATGAGAGAGGAGACTGCAGGTTCATTTAGAGGTTGTCGTGGAAACGTATTAGCATAGCGTGACAGGGTGGAGGAGGGCAAGGTCATGTGATCATGTCTGAGGCGGGAAATAGGCGTGTAGGTTGGAGGCCAAGTGGTGTCAGACGTGTGTGTGTGTGTGTGTGTGTGTGTGTGTGTGTGTGTGTGCGTGCGTGCGTGTGTGGTGTGGTGTGTGTGTGGTGTGTGGTGTGTGTGTGTGTGGTGTGTGTGTGTGGTGACCATACACTCACCGTCAGCTGAGGGATTCTCAACCTGGCCTTGACTGCCAACCCATTCTGATGAAACTACCTCCTCTTTCCTCTCCCTCTCCGCCTCCCCCCCTCCTTTCCTCCTTTCCTCCTCTCCTCCTCTTCCTCCTCTTCCACTCTCCTCCTATTATTTTTAAAAGAAAAAAAACTCTTCAAAATTTTTATTCAAAAAAAGTTTGTAAAGGTAGAAAATATATATATTTTTAAAGGTACGTATGGATGAGACAGAGAGAGTTAACAATGTGGCTGGGGTTGGGGGGGGTAAAGGTCAAGGTGAGGTGCCCCTCACACACAACACACACACACACACACACGGCTGCCCCAGACTGGAGGATTCATCAAACAGGAAGCAGTAATCAGCTGAGTCAGCAGGAGAACAGAAGAAGAAGGAAGGACCCAGAACTGCTGTGTCGTTGTTTTGAAAACCGGCCAAGAAACTGAACCTTTCATCTGGGGACCTGGGGAGGGGGAGGGGGAGAGAGTGGTCCTATTGGACGGCTCAGGAGGGGGAGCAGAGAAAGTGATCCTATTGGACGGCTCAGGAGGGGGATGGGGGGGGCAGAGAGAGTGGTCCTATTGGACGGGCTCAGGAGGGGGAGGGGGGGCCGAGAGAGTGGTCCTATTGGACGGCTCAGGAGGGGGAGGCAGAGAGAGTGGTCCTATTGGACGGCTCAGGAGCCGAGAGAGTGGTCCTATTGGACGGCTCAGGAGCAGAGAGAGTGGGTCCTATTGGACGACTCAGGAGGGGGAGGGTGCAGAGAGAGAGTGGTCCTATTGGACGGCTCAGTCCCAGTGCTGCTTCAGGGAAGGAAATTCCATCT
>CAEFZP010002033.1:0-34081 GCA_903064625.1 Mallotus villosus | reverse complement strand
TCAGAATCAGAATCAGAATCAGAAAGGGATTTATTGGCCATGAAAGTTTGCACAGTCAAGGAATTTGCTTTGGCAGGAAGGTGCATACAATAAACATATAGTATCCTTAAATTTAAATATGTGGACTGTCTATACTAAATATCTATACTATATAACTATACTATCTATACTAAAGTGGAATTATATTTAAAATAAAATATACAATAAAATATAAGTTGCCTAATTTACAATATAAAAATACAAAAAATACAAATATGACAAAAAATACAAATGTACAAGATGCAGTAATGTAGTGCAGAATATTAGAGTCATTAGTAAAGTCAATAAGTCAGTGTGAACCCTTGGCCTTGTTGAAGAGGCCAACAGCAGAAGGGAAGAAACTGTTTTTTTGTGTCGAGAGGTGTTGGTCCTGATGGACCGCAGCCTTCTGCCGGAGGGGAGTGACTGAAACAGGGAGTGTCCAGGGTGGGAGGAGTCGGCCACAATCTTCCTCGCTCGCCTGAGGGTCCTCGAGGTGTTTAGGTCCTCGAGGGTAGGCAGATTGCAGCCAATCACCTTCTCCGCAGTGCGGATGATACGCTGCAGTCTGCTCTTGTCCTTGGCAGTGGCAGCAGCGTACCAGATGGTGATGGAGGAGGTGAGGATGGACTCAATGATGGCTGTGTAGAAGTGCACCATCATCGTCTTTGGCAGGTTGAATTTCTTCAGCTGCCGCAGGAAGTACATCCTCTGTTGTGCTTTCTTTGTGAGGGAGCTGATGTTCAGTTCCCACTTGAGGTCCCAGGGAGAGGATAGTGCCCAGGAAGCGGAAGGACTCCACAGTGTTGACTGGGGAGTCACCCAGGGTGATGGGGGTGAGTGGGGCTGTATTCTTCCTGAAGTCCACAACCATCTCCACTGTCTTAAGAGCATTGAGCTCTAGGTTGTTCTGGCTGCACCAGGTCACCAGGTTGGCCGCTTCCCACCTATAATCAGACTCGTCTCCACCAGAGATGAGCCCAATAAGGGTGGTGTCGTCCGCAAACTTCAGGAGTTTGACGGATGGATGACTGGAGGTGCAACTGTTCGTGTACAGGGAGAAGAGCAGAGGAGAAAGGACGCAGCCCTGAGGAGATCCGGTGCTGATGGACCGGGAGTCAGAGACTTGTGTTCCCAGCTTAACGCACTGCTTCCTGTCAGACAGGAAGTCTGTGATCCACCGGCAGGTGGAATCAGGCACGTTCAGCTGGGAGAGCTTGTCCTGAAGCAGGGCGGGGATGATGGTGTTGAAGGCAGAGCTGAAGTCCACAAACAGGATCCTGGCGTAGGATGCTGGGGAGTCCAGGTGCTGTAGGGTGAAGTGGAGGGCCATGTTAACTGCATCGTCCACGTTCTGCTACACACACACACACACACACACACACAAGCAAACAGACACATGCCCACGCACACACACATACATACACACACGTACACACACACTTACACGTACACACAAAAGCAAACAGACGCATCAACATGGTATGTGAGGAGGTACGCAAAGTATAGGCTTTAGTACCACTGTATTAAGCTGGTTCACTAATTACCTGAGTGGTAGAACTCAGTGTGTGGCATTGGATAACTGTACCTCATCTCTGCTGGAAGTAAAATGGGTGTCCCACAAGGGTCAGTTTTGGGGCCCATTTTATTTTCCATTTATATAAACAATTTAGGTAGGGACTTAAAGCAAACAAAGATTCATCTTTACGCAGGTGATACCATTATGTATACATCTGCCGCATCAGTCAGTGAAGCAATTACATATTTACAGTCTGCTTTTAGTGTAGTACAAAAATCTCTGGTAAGCTTAAAGTTGGTACTAAATGCTACAAAAACTAAGTCAATGATTTTTTAACCCGTTCACGCTCTCCAATAAACATCACTTTAACAACTCAGGATGGTACGATAAGAGAGAGTATCGTCTTATAAATACTTAGGTATCTGGCTTGATGATAAGCTGTCTCTCGGGGTCCATATTGTGAGCCTTTTAAAAAAACTTAGACCTAAATTAGGTTTCTTTTTTCGCATGAAAAAGTGTTTTCCTCATTTAGCAAGGAAAAGGTTAGTGCAGAGCACTTTCTTATCAGTATTAGATTATGGTGACCTCATTTATATGCATTCTTCCTCATCGCTATTAAACAAACTAGATGTAATTTACCATTCAGCCCTGCACTTCATCACAGGTGCCCCAGCTAGAACTCACCACTGCATTCTGTATGAGGCTGTACAATGGCCCTCCCTCTCCCTTAGAAGGAAACTACATGCACTGATTTTTATTGCGAAAGCACTAATGGGTAAACTACCCTTTTACATTTCAAATTTGCTTTCCTTCCATAACAGTGTTTACAAAACAAGGTCATCAGAATATATGTTATTAACCACACCACTAACAAGAACACAACTGGGTACAACAGCTTTCTCATCATATGCACCAAAGGTCTGGAATGAACTTCAAGCCACTCTAAAGCTGGAATCACTCCCACAACTCAGTACCTTTAAAAACATGTTGCAATCAGCTCTAAAAGAACACTGCAACTGTTTTTAAACCTGATGCCTTTTATTTATTGGGTGTGCCACGTCATCGACGTGGCCATCCTTTGTTATCTCACATATATATTATTATTATTATTATTATTTTTGCCCCCCTACTCCTCGGTCAATATTTGGACTACATAGAAAACGTCGACGTCCAAAGTTTCGTCTTGGTCTCCATTGAGTTGCTTGTATCAGAATTTACGTTCCGTTGCACAGTTTAGGACCATACAACGTTTTTGTGGCATAAAGTTGATTTTGTCGGCAAAGGGTAGACTACTCAGTTATAATAGCCTACGTCACAGCGTCGGCACATGTTAGCAACGACGCATTAGATACGACGTGCATAGAAGACTGTTGCAGCACAGAAAGGATCGTATCGTGCCCCCCACTAGCATCCGTCAATATTTTGATTACTTAGAAAACGTCATGTCAAAAGTTGGTAGCCATTGAGTTGCTTGTCTTTTTATTTACCTGGCTAACTTGCTAGCCACAGTCACTGACGCTACTAACGTCACGAAACACGCGTGACTACCTCTAGCCTAACATTAGTTTAGCAGCTTGTTAACTTCTGGGAGATAGCTATAGGCTAACTATAGCTTTAACGATACTGCAAGGCAGCTGCAGAAACGCCACAAGCAAAGAGGCCAGGGTGATAACTATTTACTAATGTTACTTTCTGATATGAAACACAATTGTTAAGTGTAATGTACAATATAAGCTAATATTATTGAGGAACTACATCGACTTTCGGAAACGGTAGTCTACTATTTCACTGAAGCATTAGCATCATGACATTAGCCTATGTTGCCCGGGCAACACATACTACAGCGGTCTAGGCTGCATCTGTTTTCAATCGTTAAAATAAACATTACTCACAAATACATTTTCGTTGTACGATTTATTATGACATTAGATTACAAGTAAACGATTTGTTGGTGAAATAATCATTACCTGTGATTTCAAACCAGTACTGCAACGCTGTAGCCTACGCGAGACACTGTGTAGCTAACAAAAACATCCACAGCTGTTTACAGTAGGAAGTCAAACGGCGACAGAACATGTTCGGCACTCCCTTAAATTAAAAGTATTTCAATAGGTGAAACTGTCTGACTACTAACCCGAACTTCATTGACACAGCCTAAACTTGTCAATCTGTTCATGAAAGCAATATTTAATTTCAGCCTAAACCGTACAACGGAAAGTTCAACCAACGATCGCCACCAAGACGAACACTGTAGTATACAATTTACCGGGGCAGCTTCTCCACAAAGGGCTATATCGCATTTTGCGTTGTTACTGACAATGATCGCTATTGAGCTTTTTATGCATGAGCGATTTTCCACTAAATAAATGTCAAGCGTATTTACGTTTTTTGCGGGCATGTCATAAGTTAGCAGACATAGAGCTACTGTTTGAATCGCGATTCCATCAGAAATATTTCCAGTGATAACGTTGTTACAGTAGCTTCTTTCCAAGGGTGTTCTTAATGAATTATTATGCAATATACTATGAGTAGGCTAAATGCTTGAAAATATGCAGGCACACCCTCACAATTTCCCCAGAAATTGTATGCTCTCTAGTTTTTAATTATTTTTTTTTAGCTGTATGTATTAGCTTGTTTTTATATAGCCTGTTGTGTAATTTTAGCATTATAGTGTCAATTGTGGTGTACTTTGTTTGTGTGTGTGTGTGGCCTTGTGCAAATTCTGCAACTTCTTTTCTGCTGCCTGTCTTGGCCAGGACTCCCTGTGAGAAGAGTTACTGTAACTCAATGGGACCTTCCTGGTGAAATAAAGGTGAAATAAAATAAAATAAAAAATACAGGGAACCAGAGCATTGAGGCACAGACAGACAGACAGACAGACAGACAGACAGACAGACAGACAGACAGACAGACAGACAGACAGACAGACAGACAGACAGACAGACAGACAGACAGACAGACAGACAGACAGACAGACACACAGACACACAGACACACAGACACACAGACACACAGACAGACAGGGTGAGCTGTGCTTCTCTGTTCCACTGTCTTCTACCTGACAGGCTGAAACGAACACACACAAAGTCTCCCTTCCTTGTTTGAAATCTAAATCCACTGTCAGTTTATCATACAGCTTTTCTACTGAGCTCTTTGTCCATGCTGGATGTTATAGAAGGGCTATTCTAGTATGCTGGATGTTATAGAAGGGCTGTTCTATTATACCTCAGTTCCTCACATATTCTTCATGTCTTTGGTGTGGTGTGTGTATATGTGTGTGTGGGGTGTGTGATGTGTGTGGGGGTGTGTAAGATGTGTGTGTGGGTGTGTAGATGTGTGTGTGGGATGTGTAGATGTGTGTGGGTGTGTGGGGTGTGTGTGTGGTGGGGTGGTCAGATGTGTGTGGGGGGTGTGTAAGATGTGTGTGTGTGGATGTGTAAGATGTGTGTGGGGTGTGTACGATGTGTGTGGGGGGGTGTGTACAGATGTGTTGTGTTGGATTTTGTCCCAGCTGTGTGTGTGTGTGTTGTCAAGCTGTGTGTGGGGGTGTGTACATGTGTGTGGGGGTGTGTCCGCTGTGTGTGGGGGGTGTGTCTACTGTTGTGTGGGGTGTGTGTTTTGTGGGTTGTGTCCGATGTTGTTTGTGGGTGTGTCGCTTGTGTTTTGTCCGCTGTGTTGTGTGTTGTTGTTTGGGTGTGTACGCTGTGTGTGTGTGTGTGTCCTCTTTTTGTGGGTGTGTCCTATGTTGTGTGTTGTGTGTGGTTTTTGTCCGCTGTGTGTGTGGGTGGTGTTCCGCTTGCTTTGTGTGTGTGGCTGTTTTGTGTGTCCCGCTGTGGTGTGTTTTTTCTGTTTTTGTGTGTGGTGTGTCCGCTGTTTTGTGTGTGCTGTGTTTTGTGTGGGTGTGTGTCCGCTTGTGTGTGTGCTGTGTGTGTGGTGTGTGTCCGCTGTTGTTGTGCTGTGTGTGTGGTGTGTGTCCTCTTTTTTGTTGCTGTTTGTGTTGGTGTGTCGCTCTGTTTTGTTCTGTGTGTGGTGTGTGTGTGTGTTGCTGCTTGTGTGGGTGTGTTTCCCGCTTTTGTGTGTTGTCTGTGTGTGTGTGGTGTTGTGTCCTCTGTGTGTGTGTGTTGTGTCCGCTGTGTGTGTGCTGTGTGTGTGGGGTGTGTCCGCTGTGTGTGTGCTGTGGTGTGTGGGGTGTGTCCGCTGTGTGTGTGGGTGTGTTTCGCTGTGTGTGTGCTGTGTGTGTGGGGTGTGTCCGCTGTGTGTGTGGGGGTGTGTCCGCTTGTGTGCTGTGCTGTGTGTGGGGTCTGTCCGCTGTGTGTGTGTGGTTGTGTCGCTGCTGTGTGTGCTGTGTGTGTGTGGGGTGTGTCCGCTGTTGTGTGCTGTGTGTGTGGGGTGTGTCTCGCTGTGTGTGTGCTGTGTGTGTGTGTGTGTGTCCGCTAGTGTGTGTGCTTGTGTGTGTGGGGTGTGTCCGCTGTGTGTGTGCTGTGTGTGTGGGGTGTGTCCGCTGTGTGGTTGTCTGTGTGTGTGTGGGGTGTGTCCGCTGTGTGTTAAGATGTTGTGTGTGCGGTCAGACATCGACCTACACCTAATAAATCTAGTATTCCAGCCAATCAGGGAGCTAACCCAAGCATTCACCATGACGACCAGCATGGCTGGAGATGATTAAGTAGCGCACTGATTGACCTTGACAATCTTTAATCCTTCCTGTGTCCACACAGAGCATACACACAGAGCCGACACAGAGCAGACGCATGCTTATGGTAGCTCAGAGGGCCAGAAGAGTGTGGTGTCCTCCTCTTCTCCTCCTCTGTCCCTCTCCCTGCTCCCTCTTCTCCTCCTCTACTCCCTCTCCCTGCTCCCGTCTTCTCCTCCTCCTTCCTCCCTCCTCCTCCTCCCGTCCTCCTCTCTCCCTGTCTCCCTCCTCTCCCTGCTCCCTCTTCTCCTCCTCCTTCCTCCCCCTCCTCCTTCCTCCCTCCTCCTCTCCCTGCTCTCCCTCCTCTCCCTGCTCCCCTCTCCCTCTCCCTCTTCCTCCTGTCCCTCCTCCCTCCTGTCCCCTCCTACCATACTCATCCAGATGGGAGCCAATAAAGGAGATGGACTATAATAGACCACTTATCAACCCTTATAAAGTTTTATATGTGTGTGTGTGTTGTGTGTGTGTGGTGTGTGCATGTGAGTGTGTATAGTGTGTGTGTGTGTGTGTGTGAGGCCTAGGGAGAGTCCTAGAAGTCTCTTCTGTGAACAGACGGAGGCTCACTAACATTCTCTATTGCCACGGTAACAAGGTCATCACCACAGAGAGAAAAGGAGATATTATATACCATCAAACATGTCTCCCCTCTCCCCTCTCTCCTCTCCCCTCTCCCCTCTCCCCTCTCCCCTCTCCCCTCTCCCCTCTCCCTCTCCCCTCTCCCCTCTCCCCTTCTCTCCCCCCTCTCCCCCTCTCCCCTCTCCCCTCTCCCCTCTCCCCTCTCCCCCCTCTCCCCTCTCCCCTCGTTTCTCCCTCTCCCCTCTCCCCTCTCCTCCCCTCTCCCTCTAACATCCAGTATGTACTAGAACAGCCCTTCTCTAACATCCAGCACTTCAGCACCTATGCTGTCCTGTCTGTCTGTCTGTCTGTCTGTCTGTCTGTCTGTCTGTCTGTCTGTCTGTCCTGTCCTGTCTGTCTCTCTCCATTTCTCTTTCTTTCTTTCCCTTCTTCCCACAATGCTCCAATTACTGAATCTTTCAACCTTAAAATAACAGTCCAACTGTTCACTTCAAATGTGTTCTTCAATCCATTCTATACCCCACGACTTTGGGCATCGTGAAACTCAGACTATAATACACACACATGCTCACACACACATGCTCACACACCCATGCTCACACACACATGCTCACACCACACACAATGCTCACACACACACACATCTCACACACCACACATGCTCGTACACACACATTCATCTTTGCATGTCTGAGTACCATTAGGCAGAACCCTTATCTGTTCACATGTTTGTACACGCTCGTGAACATGCTAGTAAACACGCTAGTGCAAATATGATCAACATTCAATAGACATCCTGCTACCTGTGGGGAACGAGTCTGAACGAGTCTAATCCATCTCAATGTGAGTCCAATGACACAGTCACACACACACACACACTCACACACTACCACACACACACACTACCACACACACACACACATTACCACACACACACACACATTACCACACACACACACTACCACACACACACACTTACATTAACACACACACACACGCTCACACACTACCACACACACACACTACCACACACACACACTACCACACACACACACTACCACACACACACACATTACCACACACCACACACACATTACCACCTACCCACACTTACCACACACACCACACTTACCACACACACACACCATTACCACCCACACCACTACCACACACACACACACTACCACACACACACACTACCACACACACACACACTACCACACACACACACTACCACACACACACACTACCACACCACACACACATTACCCACACACACTTACATTACACAGGCATGAAGACCTCATCAGCTTACACATTGCTGGAGGAAAAAAAAACGTGTCCAACTCCATTGATTTCTTTCTCGACGTGCTTAGAATAGTTGTGTTTCTATCAAGTTAATTAAACCCTTTAAAACATTCAGCATTTTTCGAAAAAGCCTTTTCTGGGTCCGGTATACAATCCCTCATGACATTTGCACACGTTTAGTATGCTGCGATGGTCTGCTCGATAATCGTGCTCGCATTGTGGAGTCACAACGTTAATTAAAAATGACCTTTTGGAGTCAGTAATTAGCCAGGAAGGCTCCGTGCTTCTAGAACAAAAGCACAGAATGAACAACAGTTTGCTTGAATCAATAACACGTCTATAACACGTCTATAACGGCGCCCAACAAATGGAAGAGCGGAGACACGAGTTTGAATGTTCGGTTTGAATGAAATGTTTCTCTTGAAATCATCTCTCAGAAACACGACAAACCAACTAGCCAAGTCGCTGTGTTTGTAAAGCACCGTTTAAAACAACCAAACGGTCGACCAAAGCGTTTTACGCAGTAAAAGTATAGAGTACAGAAACGCACAGCACTGCAACAATATCACCTGTAAACATGAGGGGCAGTTCTATGGGCGTAGGTGAAGCCCTCGGTGACAAGCCAGAAGACATGAGCACGGGATGAACATGGAACATCTAACAGAAGTGGAGAGAGGCTCAGATCGGACGAAAATGACTATTTCCATCTTTCCATCACATTTGAATAGCCTTTTGATATATATACGTTTTTTAGAAAAGCTAAACACTGAGTCTGTTTGGACGCAGGAGAGCTCAGCTGCTTGAGACCCCCTGCAGAGCAGATCCTCAGGATGTGATGTCATACGTGACACAGCCACACACACCCTGATCACACCTGAGACCCCCTGCAGAGCAGATCCTCAGATGTGATGTCAATACGTGACACAGCCACACACACCCTGATCACACCTGAGACCCCCCTGCAGAGCAGATCCACAGGATGTGATGTCATACGTGACACAGCCACACACACCCTGATCACACCGAACTACGGGGGGGAAAACAAAAGAGGTTACATCGCTGTGGATCCAGAGGTCAGAATAAACACATCTGAATCCTCCTCTCTTCTCCTCTCTTCTCTTCTCTTCTTCTCTTCTCCCTTCATTAAAAGCCCATTACAGGCAGGCTAATGGAGCCTTAATGAGAGCACTTCCTGTCTCGCCCAGGGGAGACTAATCGCTGCCAGATCCCCTGTTTGGGAGGATGGGACGCAGGACAGGATATATAGTCTGACACAGAGAGCTAATCTCAGATCGTTCCTGGTTCATCTGCTCTCTGAGGTTAAGAACAGGATGTTTAGCCGCATGGGCAGTCCACCTGGATGCTACATTATGGGGATGGGGATAGGGTTAGTGTGGGTGTGGTGTGTGTGTGTGTGTGGTGTGTAGGCTAGTGTGAGGTGTGTGTGTAGGGTTAGTGTGGGGTGTGTGTGTGTGTAGGGTTAGAGTGTGTGTGTGTGTGTGTGTAGGGTTAGTGTGTGTGTGTTGTGTGGGGTTAGTGTGTATTGTGTAGGATTAGTGTGGGTGTGTGGTGTGTAGGGTTAGTTGTGTGTGTGTGTGTGTGTAGGGTTGTGTGTGTGTGTGTTTTGTGTGTGGTTCGTGTGTTGTGTTTTAGGATTAGTTGTGTGTTTTTGGTTGTGTGTGTGTAGGTTTAGTTGTTTTGTGTGGTGTGTGTGTGTGTTTTTGTTTTGTGTGTCTGTTGTTCGTGTGTGTAGTCTGTGTGGTTGTGTGTGTGTATTTTTTTGTGTTTTGTGTGTTTTGTGTTTTTGTGTTTTTTGTTTGTGTGTTTGTTTTGTGTCTATTGTGTTGTTGTGTGTTTTTTGTTTGTTTGGGTCTTGTTTGTGTTTCTTGTTTTTCTTTTTTGGTTTTGTGTTCGTCTTTTTCGTGTTTGTTTGTGTGTCGTTTTCTGTTTGTTTGTGTTGTGTTTGTGTCGGTTCGTTTTTGGTTTGTGTGTGTGTTGTTCGTGTTTCTGTTTGTTGTGTGTTGTGTTTGTCTCTGTGTTTTGTTTGTTTTCGTTTCTGTGTTGTGTGTGGTTGTTATGTTGTGTTTATCTGTTTGTGTTGTGTGTTTTGTGTTTCGGTTCTTGTGTGGTGTTTTTTTGTGTGTCGTCGTTCGTGTTGGGTTTTGTGTTTTTGTCTTTTTCTGTGGTTTGTTGTGTGTGTCGTTTCGTTGTGGGTTTTGTGTTGGTGTTTTTGTTGTTTATCTTTGTTGTGTGGGTGTGTTTGTATCATTTAGTGTGGGGGTGTGTGTGTGTGGGGGGTTCCAGACAGACGGCCCCCAGGTCACCTCTGTTACCGGCAAAGATCCCTCACCCCAGAAGGAGCTGTTTGCCGAAGAGTGTGCTGAACTTTCTTAAAGCACATTTGGTTTTAAATGCTGGCTTAGCAAGTGGCAGAGGTGACTTATCTCTGAGCAGGGAGGGTGTCTCACCTGCAGGAAGGACTAAAGTGTCAGAGCGTCTGCCTGCTGGGGGAACAGATCCCTGATCTCTGACATGGATCACCTCCCACACTCCCTCCCAGCCTCCCACACTCCCTCTCTCCCACCCTCCCTCCCTCCCTCCCTAACAAGTACATCTAAATAGGTTATATTACTTTTCCCGAATCTCAACCACTCTCACTCAATCCCCCCACCCTCTTCCCCCCACCCTCTCCCAATTTCTCATTTGCTTTTCTCTTGCTATATGTACATATCTCTCTCTCCTCCTCTCTCTCTCTCCTCCGCTCTCTCTCTCTCCTCCTCTCTCTCTCTCTCTCTCTCTCTCTCTCCTCCCTCTCTCTCCCTCTCTCTCCCCCTCTCTCCCTCTCTCTCCCCCTCTCTTCACAGCAGGGTAAATCACATTAAGCTCTAATAGGAAGCTTAGCAGGGCACCCAGAGCACCATAGGCCATTACCCTCTCCATTTGAAGAAGATCTATTCAGTAATAACCGCCGGTTACTGGAAATTAACCTGCCTTCCGGCCCGGGGCTGTGCTGTCCTGGGAGATGATCCTCTCCGAGAGCCCCAGCCCCACCTAGGACAGCAGGAAGGAGGAGAGGAGGAGGAGGAGGAGGAGGAGGAGAGGAGGAGGAGAGGAGAGTCCCAGCCCCACCTAGGACAGCAGGAAGGAGGAGAGGAGGAGGAGGAGGAGGAGGAGGAGAGGAGGAGGAGAGGAGAGTCCCCAGCCCCACCTAGGACAGCAGGAAGGAGGAGAGGAGGAGGAGAGCCCAGCCCCACCTAGGACAGCAGGAAGGAGGAGAGGAGGAGGAGGAGGAGGAGGAGAGGAGAGCCCCACCTAGGACAGCAGGAAGGAGGAGAGGAGGAGGAGGAGGAGGAGGAGAGGAGAGCCCCACCTAGGACAGCAGGAAGGAGGAGAGGAGGAGGAGAGCCCAGCCCCACCTAGGACAGCAGGAAGGAGGAGAGGAGGAGGAGAGGAGGAGGAGGAGAGCCCCACCTAGGACAGCAGGAAGGAGGAGAGGAGGAGGAGGAGGAGGAGAGCCCAGCTCCACCTAGGACAGCAGGAAGGAGGAGAGGAGGAGGAGGAGGAGGAGGAGAGGAGAGCCCCACCTAGGACAGCAGGAAGGAGGAGAGGAGGAGGAGGAGGAGGAGGAGAGGAGAGCCCCACCTAGGACAGCAGGAAGGAGGAGAGGAGGAGGAGAGGAGGAGGAGGAGAGCCCCACCTAGGACAGCAGGAAGGAGGAGAGGAGGAGGAGGAGGAGGAGAGCCCAGCTCCACCTAGGACAGCAGGAAGGAGGAGAGGAGGAGGAGAGGAGGAGGAGGAGAGCCCCACCTAGGACAGCAGGAAGGAGGAGAGGAGGAGGAGAGAGCCCAGCCCCACCTAGGACAGCAGGAAGGAGGAGAGGAGGAGGAGGAGGAGGAGGAGGAGAGCCCCACCTAGGACAGCAGGAAGGAGGAGAGGAGGAGGAGGAGGAGGAGGAGAGGAGAGCCCCACCTAGGACAGCAGGAAGGAGGAGAGGAGGAGGAGGAGGAGGAGGAGGAGGAGGAGGAGGAGAGGAGAGCCCCACCTAGGACAGCAGGAAGGAGGAGAGGAGGAGGAGGAGGAGGAGAGGAGAGCCCCACCTAGGACAGCAGGAAGGAGGAGAGGAGGAGGAGAGGAGGAGGAGGAGAGCCCCACCTAGGACAGCAGGAAGGAGGAGAGGAGGAGGAGGAGGAGGAGAGCCCAGCTCCACCTAGGACAGCAGGAAGGAGGAGAGGAGGAGGAGGAGGAGGAGAGCCCAGCCCCACCTAGGACAGCAGGAAGGAGGAGAGGAGGAGGAGAGCCCAGCCCCACCTAGGACAGCAGGAAGGAGGAGAGGAGGAGGAGGAGGAGGAGGAGGAGAGCCCCACCTAGGACAGCAGGAAGGAGGAGGAGGAGGAGGAGGAGGAGGAGAGGAGAGCCCCACCTAGGACAGCAGGAAGGAGGAGAGGAGGAGGAGAGCCCAGCCCCACCTAGGACAGCAGGAAGGAGGAGAGGAGGAGGAGGAGGAGGAGGAGGAGAGCCCCACCTAGGACAGCAGGAAGGAGGAGAGGAGGAGGAGAGCCCAGCCCCACCTAGGACAGCAGGAAGGAGGGGAGGGGGAGGGGGGGAGGATACCATACTTGAGAGAGAGAGACAAGTAGAAAAAGAAAGTGAGAGAGAGTGAAAGAAAGAGGGGAGAGAGAAACAGAGAGATGAAAGACAACTCAGGAGGAAGGAGAGCATGAAGACAGAGCACAGAGAACTTTACAATCCAGCTCTTATCTGAACATCAGACTGGGACTGATCCACTGAGCTGATCACAAACACTCTCCAGTTTCACTCATACTAAAACAAGCTGTTGTGGATGTCTTCTTCTGCTGTTGTGGATGTCTTCTTCTGCTGTTGTGTACAGTATGTGTACTTCCTGGTGAGGCCTTGGAGGTAACCTTGGATGAGCTCCTATCACGGCGCAGGAGGGGGGAGATCGAGGGTCCTCCTGCCACCTGGACAGATGGCACCAAGAGACGCCCACACAGACAACGGGAGGGGAGAGCAGGGGGGAGGCAGGGGGGAGGCAGAGGGGAGGCAGAGGGGAGAGCAGGGGGGGACACCTACGGGGGGTCGAGGAGGGGACAGAATGATTCAGCAGTTATTTAAGTTTGGCCAAAGTAACTGTCTTGAATGTACCCATTAACACACACACGCACACACTAAATACACAACACACACACGCACACCCTCCTCACACAAACACCACACTATCCGGCCAGCGCCCTGTGGTCCTCACCTCTCTGTAGGAGGTCCAGGATCTGTCACACCATCACTCTGAGGAGGGCACACACACGCCCTCCACACACACACACACACACACACACAACACACACGCCCTCCACACACACACACACACACCACACACACACAACCTCCACACACACACACACACACACACACACGCCCTCCACACACACCACACACACACACACACACACAACCTCCACACACACACACACACACACACACACGCCCTCCACACACACACACACACTCAGCCTTCCTGGAGTGGGCTGGAGAGAGGGTCATGAACCACACACACACACACACACACACACACACACACACACACACACACACACACACACAGACAGACAGTGACAAGCCTCCAGCTGCTGCCTCCACTTGCCAACTGTGCTCGTTTAACCTCCTGTCTCACAGCACGAGCAGTTTGAGGGAAAGCTACACTCACAAACATCTCAGAGAGAGGGGGGGGGGAGTGGGGGAGAGGGAAAAGGGGCAGACAGACGAGAAACGCGTGGGAGAGAGAGAAAGTGAGAAAGAGAAGGTAGAGAGAGAGAGAGCGAGGAGCGGAGAGCCAGTGGGAAGGTGTGTGTGGAGGGTGTGTGTGGGTGGGTGTGTGTGGGAGGTGGAACTGGAAGACAGGAGAAAATTAAAAGTGTGAAAGAGCAGATGGTAAACACATCTCTGCTTCCAGGAAGGCATCACATTACAGCCAGTGGAATCTGATCTGGGACAAGCTGCTACAGACACATGTGGCTGTGCTGAGAGAGAGGGCCTGGCTGGAATCTGATCTGGGACAAGCTGCTACAGACACATGTGGCTGTGCTGAGAGAGAGGGCCTGGCCTTTTAGCTCTGATGGAGGAGAACAGGACTTCCATCTCTCTCCCTGCACCTCCTCCTCTCCGTCTCCATAGCAGCCTGGACGAGGATCTCTCCCTGCACCTCCTCTCGGCCTCCATAGCAGCCTGGACGAGGATCTCTCTCCCTGCACCTCCTCCTCTCGGCCTCCATAGCAGCCTGGACGAGGATCTCTCTCCCTGCACCTCCTCTCGGCCTCCATAGCAGCCTGGACGAGGATCTCTCTCCCTGCACCTCCTCCTCTCCGTCTCCATAGCAGCCTGGACGAGGATCTCTCCCTGCACCTCCTCTCGGCCTCCATAGCAGCCTGGACGAGGATCTCTCTCCCATGCACCTCCTCTCTGTCTCCATAGCAGCCTGGACGAGGATCTCTCTCCTGCACCTCCTCCTCTCCGTCTCCATAGCAGCCTGGACGAGGATCTCTCTCCCTGCACCTCCTCCTCTCTGTCTCCATAGCAGCCTGGACGAGGATCTCTCTCCCTGCACCTCCTCCTCTCCGTCTCCATAGCAGCCTGGACGAGGATCTCTCTCCCTGCACCTCCTCTCTGTCTCCATAGCAGCCTGGACGAGGATCTCTCTCCCTGCACCTCCTCCTCTCCGTCTCCATAGCAGCCTGGACGAGGATCTCTCTCCCTGCACCTCCTCTCCGTCTCCATAGCAGCCTGGACGAGGATCTCTCTCCCTGCACCTCCTCCTCTCTGTCTCCATAGCAGCTGGACGAGGACCTCTCTCCCTGCACCTCCTCTCCGTCTCCATAGCAGCCTGGACGAGGATCTCTCTCCCTGCACCTCCTCCTCTCCGTCTCCATAGCAGCTGGACGAGGATCTCTCTCCTGCACCTCCTCCTCTCGGCCTCCATAGCAGCCTGGACGAGGATCTCTCTCCCTGCACCTCCTCTCCGTCTCCATAGCAGCCTGGACGAGGATCTCTCCCTGCACCTCCTCTCTCCGTCTCCATAGCAGCCTGGACGAGGATCTCTCTCCCTGCACCTCTCTCCGTCTCCATAGCAGCCTGGACGAGGATCTCTCTCCTGCACCTCCTCCTCTCCGTCTCCATAGCAGCCTGGACGAGGAGACCAGCCAACAAGGTGCTGCAGAATCATGCTGGGCGGCTCCAGACCAGGGAGGGGGCCCCTGAGGGCCACACTGACCCCAGACCAGGGAGGGGGCCCCTGAGGGCCACACTGACCCCAGACCAGGGAGGGGGCCCCTGAGGGCCACACTGACCCCAGACCAGGGTGGGGGCCCCTGAGGGCCACACTGACCCCAGACCAGGGAGGGGGCCCCTGAGGGCCACACTGACCCCAGACCAGGGTGGGGGCCCCTGAGGGCCACACTGACCCCAGACCAGGGTGGGGGGGCTCTGTGTGAAGGGAGGGGGTCAGAGGTTCATGTGTTGCAGCTGAGTAGGAGGGGCCTCAGTCCAGCCCTGATCTACCTCACGTGTTGCAGGTGCACACAGGTGTTTTGGAGCTAACTTCATACTTACGTCTGTAGAGCATTCATTCAGAAAAGGTTTTATCTGAAAAGTGTAATCTGATCGTGTGCTGGTAGAATGGTGAAGTAATGTAGTCTAGTGTATTTGTAGTGTGTTACTTTTTAAATCTCTTAACTAATATTTCTGCTTCAGAGCTTCCATGTCTCTCGCAGCTAGTGCCTCATGAAGATATAGAACATCCATGATGATATAGAACATCCATGATGATACAGAACACCCATGATGATATAGAACATCCATGATGATACAGAACACCCATGATGATATAGAACATCCATGATGATATAGAACATCCATGATGATATAGAACATCCATGGTGATATAGAACATCCATGGTGATATAGAACATCCATGATGATATAGAACACCCATGATGATATAGAACATCCATGGTGATATAGAACATCCATGGTGATATAGAACATCCATGATGATATAGAACACCCATGATGATATAGAACATCCATGATGATATAGAACACCCATGATGATATAGAACACCCATGATGATATAGAACATCCATGATGATATAGAACATCCATGATGATATAGAACATCCATGATGATATAGAACATCCATGATGATATAGAACATCCATGGTGATATAGAACATCCATGATGATATAGAACATCCATGATGATATAGAACATCCATGATGATATAGAACATCCATGATGATATAGAACATCCATGATGATATAGAACGTATAAAACATCCAGGCCCGTTCCTCCACCAGAGAAACATCTCACCTCAACACAGTGTTCATATTACAGTGCATACGTGTTGCAGTCGTAACAGTGTGACAGAGCGCCATCTGTATTCTGATGTGTGGGTGTGTGTGTGTGTGTGTGTGTGTGTGTGGTGGGAGTGTGTGTGTGGGAGTGTGTGTGTGGGAGTGTGTGTGTGTGTGTGGTGTGTGTGTGTGTGTGAGGTTGCAAGCCCTGGTTTGTTATCGCTTTGTCAACATAATCAGAACATTCATTTTTCATTTAAGTTATTTCTGTAGCAACCCACCCAGCATCCCATAATTAGACCTGCTGGTCATTAAACAGCCAAGCTGCGTTCCTGCCATCTCCCGGGTGACAGGTGTTAGTGTGATGTGGGGGGGGGCAGGCAGACTGGAGGGAAGGAGGAAGGAGGAAGAGGAAGAGGAGGGAGGGAGAGAGAGAGAAGAGAGGGGGAGGAGAGAGAGAAGGGGAGAGAGAAGAGAGGGGGGAGGAGAGAGAGAGGGGAGAGAGAAGAGAGGGGGGAGGAGGAGAGAGGAAGGGAGGAGGGAGGAGAGAGAGAAGGGAGAGAGAAGAGAGGGGGAGGAGAGAGGACGGGGAGGAGGGAGGAGAGTGAAGATATGAAGGGAGAGAGAAGAGGGGGGGAGGAGAGAGAGAGAAGGGAGAGAGAAGAGGGGGGAGGAGAGAGGAAGGAGGAGGAGAGAGAGAAGGGAGAGAGAAGAGAGGGGGAGGAGAGAGGAGGGGAGGAGGGAGGAGAGTGATGAAGATAGAGGGAAGGGAGAGAGAAGAGGGGGGGAGGAGAGAGAGAGAAGGGAGAGAGAAGAGGGGGGGAGGAGAGAGGAAGGAGGAGAGAGAGAAGAGAGAGAAGAGGAGAGAGAGAGGGGGAGGAGAGAGGAAGGGAGGAGGGAGGAGAGTGAAGATATGAAGGGAGAGAGAAGAGAGGGGGGAGGAGAGAGAGGAGAGAGGAGAGAGAGAGAGAGGGAAGAGGAGAGAGAGAAGGGAGAGAGAAAAGAGAAGGGAGAGGAGAGAGAGAAGGGAGAGAGAAGAGAGGGGGAGGAGAGAAGGGAGAGAGAGAGGAGAGTGAAGGAGGAGAGAGAGAGAAGAAGGGAGAGAGAGAGGAGAGTGGGGAGGAGGGAGAGAGAGTGAAGGAGGAGAGAGAGAGAAAAGTGAAGGAGGGGAAGGAGAACACTTTGGAAAATTGCAAATCGTGTGTGATTCACCCAATTAAGGTTAGATTGTGCACTTAGCAGGTAGTTATTGTGTCCGTTTGTTCCAGAAGGACTTCATACTGCCTGCCTGCCTGTCTGTCTGTGTCTCTGTCTGTCTGCCTGCCTGCCTGTCTGCCTGGAATCTTTTTTTCAATCAGAACCATCTCAATCTGCGGTGCTAAAAGGAGGACAAGGTGATTGGACAGATCTAGTGTGTGAGCCTCTATACAACCCACAACACTGTCCTGCAACCAGAGGTGTGAAACAGAATGGAAGATAATTACTATTATTACACCCCTACGCACACACACACACACACGCACACACAGATGAACACACACACACACACAACACTCTCTCTGTGTCTTTAGTACAGAGTGATATTGTTCCAGGTGTTGAAGGTTGTGTACTGTGTGTGTTCTGTATTTCTGCAGAAGAAGACGAGGATTCTCCTGTCAGCCCCTGAATGCTCACACCCACGCGAGCACGAATCAAGCACGAAAGAAGACGACAGAGCGACTCGAGCGAGAGCGACGAGAAGCGCTCTAGACGAGAGCGTAGAGCTAGACGAGCAGAACGCTCCTAGCTAAGCTGGGATATCTCTATAGAGGTCATGGCCCTCTATCGCTGCTTGGCTCGAACAGCTATCCTCGTCCTCCTACTCTCTCTCTCCTCTCCCTCTCTCCCCTCCGTTTCTCCTCTCTCTCCCTCCTCACTCTCTCCTCCCTCCATCCATGCCTCCATCAATCCATCGCTCTATCTACTTCCTGTCTGACTGAATCCAGGTGGTCTGGTAGGTGCCTCAGATCGTGTGGCACATTCAGCACCAAGGACACCGACACAACAGACAGCGAAGGGGGAAACAGGAGGAGAGAGGAGGTAGTGAGAGGAGGAGGAAGAGAGAGGTACAGAGGTAGAAAGAGAGGTAGAGAGGTGTAGAGAAGGGAGGGAGGGGAGGGGGATGAGAGAGAGGAGAGCGAGGAGAGGTAGAGAGAGAAGGGAGGTAGGGGAGGGGGAGGGGAGGAGAGAAGAGGAGAGGTAGAGAGAAGGGAGAGGGAGAGAGGAGAGAGAGGAGGAGGAACAGGGGAGGGAGCAGGGTAGAGTCAGAGTAGTGCTGTTATGGTGTTCTGAAGAAACAGAAAGGTCAACACACCAGCTTCCTGCTGACACTGTGTGCAGAATTTGGTCCCTGACTAGAGCCACTCACCTCACACCACGACAACATGACACCCCAGGACCAAGACCCGGACATGTCACGAGTCTTCGTGTGAGGGGGATGTGAGGGGAGGTTGGGACAGGAAGAGAAATGTTCCTGCACTACGTAGTGTGTTGATAGTGTGTAGTGTGTTCCTGCAGTACGTAGTGTGTTCCTGCAGTGTGTAGTGTGTTGATAGTGTGTAGTGTGTTCCTGCAGTGTGTAGTGTGTTCCTGCACTACGTAGTGTGTTGATAGTGTGTAGTGTGTTCCTGCAGTACGTAGTGTGTTCCTGCAGTGTGTAGTGTGTTCCTGCAGTGTGTAGTGTGTTGATAGTGTGTAGTGTGTTCCTGCAGTGTGTAGCGTGTTGATAATGTGTAGCGTTCAGCTCTCCAGTCGAGGACTCCATGGACGCTGCCGTCTCTCGAGTCACACGCCGTGTCAACAACCCTCTTCCTGCTCCTGTCTGCTGCTCATTTACATCCTTAAGCACATCTTCATCTCCCTCACATCCCCTCATTAGGACCACTCACAGATGAATATCTGCCACCTCTGCAGGACGCAACACTCAGAGTCAGGGAGGGAGAGGGGGGAGGGACAGAGAGGGAGAGAGGGGGAGGGAGAGGGGGAGGGAGAGAGGGAGAGGGGGGAGGGACAGAGGGAGAGAGAGGAGAGGGAGATGAGGGGGAGGGACAGGGGGGGGAGAGGGCCAAGAGAGGGAGAGGGCCAGAGAGGGAGAGGGACAGGGGGGGAGAGATAGGGAGAGGGAGAGAGGGGAGGGGAGAGGGAGAGAGAGGGGAGAGAGAGAGGGGGGGGGGAGAGGGGGAGCGGGCCAGAGAGGGAGGGACAGGGGGGAGAGGGACAGGGGGGGGAGAGGGGAGAGGGGGAGAGAGGGAGAGAGAGAGGAGAGGGGGAGAGGGCCAGAGAGGGAGAGACAGGGGGAGGGAGGAGGGACAGGGGGGGGGAGGGCCATAGAGGGAGAGAGGGGGAGGGACAGGGGGGGAGAAGGGAGAGAGAGGGAGAGGGACAGGGGGGGGAGAGATAGGGAGACCTGTACTACCATCATATTATCATATGATGTAAGGTAACAGAAAGTAGTAATGGCTACTTGTTACTTGTATGTCAGAGACCACACTTTAACTTGAGTAAAAAGGTGTAGTGAGTACTTTACCAGTCTTTTATAACAGGTGTGAGCAGTCACATGGTGAATGTTCCCAGAGAGATATGCATGGTCATGCCTGCTCCTCCCAGCCACATGTCCAGAACACCTGATGCTCAATTACTGAGATGAGGCTGCAGTGGATCTGCTTCATCCTAACTAGCTCATTACCAAGACAACACACAACCTGGCTGTGGAAGGCTGCCTGTGTGTGAAGCTATCACATGTGCTCTGCTCTGTGAAGCTCTCACATGTGCTCTGCTCTGTGAAGCTCTCACATGTGGTCTGCTCTGCTCTGTGAAGATCTCACATGTGCTCTGCTCTGTGAAGCTCTCACATGTGCTCTGCTCTGTGAAGATCTCACATGTGGTGTGCTCTGCTCTGTGAAGCTCTCACATGTGCTCTGCTCTGTGAAGCTCTCACATGTGCTCTGGTCTGCTCTGTGAAGCTCTCACATGTGGTCTGGTCTGTGAAGCTCTCACATGTGGTCTGGTCTGTGAAGCTCTCACATGTGCTCTGCTCTGCTCTGTGAAGATCTCACATGTGCTCTGCTCTGTGAAGCTCTCACATGTGCTCTGCTCTGTGAAGCTCTCACATGTGCTCTGCTCTGTGAAGCTCTCACATGTGGTCTGGTCTGTGAAGCTCTCACATGTGCTCTGCTCTGCTCTGTGAAGATCTCACATGTGCTCTGCTCTGTGAAGCTCTCACATGTGGTCTGGTCTGCTCTGTGTGAAGATCTCACATGTGCTCTGCTCTGTGAAGCTCTCACATGTGGTCTGCTCTGTGAAGATCTCACATGTGGTCTGGTCTGCTCTGTGAAGATCTCACATGTGGTCTGGTCTGCTCTGTGAAGCTCTCACATGTGGTCTGGTCTGCTCTGTGAAGCTCTCACATGTGGTCTGCTCTGCTCTGTGAAGCTCTCACATGTGCTCTGCTCTGTGAAGCTCTCACACGTGGTCTGGTCTGCTCTGTGAAGCTCTCACACGTGGTCTGCTCTGCTCTGTGAAGCTCTCACACGTGGTCTGGTCTGTGAAGCTCTCACATGTGCTCTGCTCTGTGAAGCTCTCACATGTGGTCTGGTCTGCTCTGTGAAGCTCTCACATGTGGTCTGCTCTGTGAAGCTCTCACATGTGGTCTGGTCTGCTCTGTGAAGCTCTCACACGTGGTCTGCTCTGTGTGAAGCTCTCACATGTGCTCTGCTCTGTGAAGCTCTCACATGTGGTCTGGTCTGTGAAGCTCTCGCATGTGGTCTGGTCTGTGAAGCTCTCACATGTGCTCTGCTCTGTGAAGCTCTCACATGTGCTCTGCTCTGTGAAGCTCTCACATGTGGTCTGGTCTGCTCTGTGAAGCTCTCACACGTGGTCTGGTCTGCTCTGTGAAGCTCTCACATGTGGTCTGGTCTGCTCTGTGAAGATCTCACATGTGCTCTGCTCTGTGAAGCTCTCACACGTGGTCTGCTCTGTGAAGCTCTCACATGTGCTCTGCTCTGTGAAGCTCTCACATGTGCTCTGCTCTGTGAAGCTCTCACATGTGGTCTGGTCTGCTCTGGTCTGGTCTGGTCCACTTCAGATTGGGCTCGTCTGGTTTGAAAGTAATTTTATATTAAAAGTTGAGCTTACCCAGTAACACAGTTAGAGTCAGTAACACACTAACACAGAAACACACTGACAAAGGAACACAGACATACACAGGCTCAATCCAATCATGAACATGTTGTTCACAGAAACAACAAGATCCAAACACATTTACATTCATATCAGGCTCTCTGTGTAACTGTATTACTTCCAACCTCTAATAAAACTCTTTATTTGCGGCCTGGCGAGGGAATAGACATCGATTCTTTCAAATTCAACAACTTGCTGACGTGGCGTCTGAGCTGAGACGGTGAGGGGAGAGATGTGGGGCTGTGATGGTGAGGGGGAGATGTGGGGCTGTGATGGTGAGGGGGGGAGATGTGGGGCTGTGATGGTGAGGGGGGGAGATGTGGGGCTGTGATGGGGAGAGATGTGGGGCTGTGATGGTGAGGGGAGGAGATGTGGGGCTGTGATGGTGAGGGGGGAGAGATGTGGGGCTGTGATGGTGAGGGGGGAGATGTGGGGCTGTGATGGTGAGGGGGAGATGTGGGGCTGTGATGGTGAGGGGAGAGATGTGGGGCTGTGATGGTGAGAGGAGAGATGTGGGGCTGTGATGGTGAGGGGGGAGATGTGGGGCTGTGATGGTGAGGGGAGAGATGTGAGGCTGTGATGGTGAGAGGAGAGATGTGGGGCTGTGATGGTGAGGGGGGAGATGTGGGGCTGTGATGGTGAGGGGGAGAGATGTGGGGCTGTGATGGTGAGAGAGATGTGGGCTGTGATGGTGAGGGGGGAGAGAGATGTGGGGCTGTGATGGTGAGGGGGGAGGATGTGGGGCTGTGATGGTGAGGGGGGAGATGTGGGGCTGTGTGATGGTGAGGGGGGGGAGATGTGGGGCTGTGATGGTGAGGGGGGAGATGTGGGGCTGTGATGGTGATGTGGGGCTGTGATGGTGAGGGGGAGAGATGTGGGGCGTGTGATGGTGAGGGGGAGATGTGGGGCTGTGTGGTAGAGATGTGGGGGCTGTGGATGGTGAGGGGGGAGATGGTGGGGCTGTGAGTGAGGGGGAGAGATGTGGGGCGGTGGTGTGGTGAGGGGAGAGATGTGGGGCGTGTGATGGTGAGGGGGAGATGTGGGGGCTGTGATGTGAGGGGGGAGATGTGGGGCTGTGATGGTGAGGGGAGAGTGTGGGCGTGATGGTGAGGGGGAGATGTGGGGCTGTGATGGTGGGGGGGAGGAGAGGTGGGGGCTGTGATGGTGAGATGTGGGGCTGTGATGGTGAGGGGGAGAGGGGTGTGGGGCTGTGATGGTGAGGGGGGGAGATGTGGGGCTGTGGATGGTGAGAGATGTGGGGCGTGTGGGTGGGTGAGGGGTGGGATGGGGTGAGAGAGATGTGGGGCTGTGATGGTGAGGGGGGAGATGTGGGGCTGTGAGGTGAGGGGAGAGAGGTGGGGGCTGTGATGGTGAGGGGGAGATGTGGGGCTGTGAGGTGAGGGGAGAGATGTGGGGCTGTGATGGTGAGGGGGAGATGTGGGGCTGTGATGGTGAGGGGAGAGATGTGGGGCTGTGATGTGAGGTGGAGGGGGAGGGGAGATGTGGGGCTGTGATGGTGAGGGGAGAGAGGGGAGGAGGAGAGATGGGGGCTGTGATGGTGAGGGGGGAGAGGGGGCTGTGTATGGTGAGGGGGAGATGTGGGGCTGTGATGGTGAGGGGGGAGATGTGGGGCTGTGATGGTGAGGGGGAGAGATGTGGGGCTGTGATGGTGAGGGGGGAGATGTGGGGGCTGTGATGGTGTAGGGGAGGGATGTGGGGCTGTGATGGTGAGGGGAGAGATGTGCTGTGATGGTGAGGGGGAGAGATGTGGGGCTGTGATGGTGAGGGGGGAGATGTGGGGCTGTGATGGTGAGGGAGAGATGTGGGCTGTGATGGTGAGGGGAGAGATGTGGGGCTGTGATGGTGAGGGGGGAGAGATGTGGGGCTGTGTGTGAGGTGAGGGGGGAGATGTGGGGCTGTGATGTGAGAGATGGTGAGGGCGGGAGAGTGTGGGGCTGTGATGGTGAGGGGAGAGATGTGGGGCGTGTGATGGTGAGGGGAGAGATGTGGGCTGTGATGGTGAGAGATGTGGGCTGTGATGGTGAGGGGAGAGAGCGTGATGTGATGTGATGGTGAGGGGGGAGATGTGGGCTGTGATGGTGAGGGGAGAGGGAGATGTGTGGGCTGTGATGGTGAGGGGGGAGAGATGTGGGGCTGTGTGATGGTGAGGGGAGAGAGATGTGGGGCTGTGATGGTGAGGGGGGAGATGTGGGGCTGTGATGGTGAGGGGGGGGAGATGTGGGGCTGTGATGGTGAGGGAGAGATGGGAGAGATGTGGGGCTGTGATGGTGAGGGGGAGATGTGGGGCTGTGATGGTGGGGGGAGGAGTGGGGCTGTGATGGTGAGGGGAGAGATGTGGGGCTGTGATCGGTGAGGGGGAGAGATGTGGGGCTGTGATGGTGAGGGGAGAGATGTGGGGCTGTGATGGTGAGGGAGAGATGTGGGGGCTGTGATGGTGAGGGAGAGATGTGGGGCTGTGATGGTGAGGGGGGAGGATGTGGGGCTGTGATGGTGAGGGGAGAGATGTGGGGCTGTGATGGTGAGGGGGGAGAGATGTGGGCTGTGATGGTGAGAGATGTGGGGCGTGATGTGGGGGAGAGATGGGGAGAGAGATGTGGTGAGGGGGAGATGTGGCTGTGATGGTGAGAGATGTGGGGCTGTGATGGTGAGGGGGAGATGTGGCTGAGAGAGAGATGTGGGGCTGTGATGGTGAGGGGAGAGGGAGATGTGGGGGTGTGATGGTGAGAGATGTGGGCTGTGATGGTGAGGGGAGATGTGGGGCTGTGATGGTGAGGGGAGAGATGTGGGGCCTGTGATGGTGAGGGGGAGAGATGTGGGGCTGTGATGGTGAGGGGAGAGATGTGGGGCTGTGATGGTGAGGGGAGAGATGGTGGGATGTGATGTGAGGGGAGAGATGTGGGGCTGTGATGTGAGAGATGTGGGGCTGTGATGGTGAGGGGGGAGATGTGGGGCATGTGATGTGAGGGGGAGAGTGGGGCTGTGATGGTGAGGGAGAGATGTGGGGCTGTGATGGTGAGGGGAGAGAGTGTGGGGCTGTGATGGTGAGGGAGAGATGTGGGGCTGTGATGGTGAGGGGAGAGTGGGGGCTGTGATGGTGAGGGGAGATGGGGCTGTGATGGTGAGGGGAGAGATGTGGGGCTGTGATGGTGAGGGGGAGATGTGGGGCTTGATGGTGAGGGGAGAGATTGGGGCGTGATGGTGAGGGGGAGATGTGGGGCTGTGATGTGAGGGGAGAGATGTGGTGAGCTTGTGATGAGATGAGCGAGATGTGGGGCTGTGATGAGAGGGTTGAGCTGTGGGGCTGTGTGATGGTGAGGGGGAGATGGGGGCTGTGATGGTGAGGCGGGAGATGTGGGGCTGGATGGTGAGGGAGTTAGAGATGTGGGCTGTGATGGTGAGGGGGAGATGTGGGGCGCTGGTGGAGGGGAGAGAATGCTGTGATGGTGAGGGGAGAGATGTGGGGCGTGATGAGGGGAGAGAGGTGGGCTGTGATGCGTGAGTGGAGTGCGTGTGTGTGTGAGAGGTGAGAGAGTGTGTGAGAGCTGTGATGGTGAGGGGGAGATGTGGGGCTTGTGCATGGGAGGGGAGGAGATGGGCGGCGGTGATGGTGAGCGAGATGTGGGGCTGTGATGGTGAGGGGAGAGAGATGTGGGGCTGTGATGGTGACGAGAGGATGTGGGGCTGTGATGGGAGAAGATGGGGCTGTGATGTGAGGGGAGGAGATGTGGGGCTGTGATGGCTGAGACGCTCGTGGGGCTGTGATGGCTGAGGGGAGAGATGTGGGGCTGTGATGGTGAGAGAGAGAGTGGGGCTGTGTCTGTATGGTGAGGGGAGAGATGTGGGGCCTGTTGTGATGGTGAGGGAGAGCGATGTGATGGTGAGGGGAGCGAGAGAGATGTGGGCTGTGTGATGGTGAGGGGAGAGATGAGAGAGAGACTGTGATGGGTGAGGGAGGGAGAGAGTGGGGCTGTGATGGTGTGAGGGGAGATAGATGTGGGCTGTGGATGGTGAGAGAGAGTGGAGCCTGTGATGGATGAGGGGACGAGAGATGTGGGGCTGTGATGGTGAGGGGAGAGACTGTGGGGCTGTGATGGTGAGAGAGAGGATGTGGGGCTGTGATGGTGAGAGATGTGGGGCTGTGATGGTGAGGGGGGAGATGTGGGGCTGTGATGGTGAGGGGAGAGATGTGGGCTGTGATGGTGAGGGGAGAGATGTGGTGGGGCTGTGATGGTGAGGGGGAGAGATGTGGGGTGTTGTGATGTGAGAGATGTGGGGCTGTGTGGTGAGGGGAGAGATGTGTGTGATGGTGAGGGGGGAGATGTGGGGCTGTGATGGTGAGGGGGGAGATGTGGGCGTGTGATGGTGAGGGGAGAGATGTGGGGCTGTGATGGTGAGGGGAGAGATGTGGGGCTGTGATGGTGAGGGGAGAGATGTGGGGCTGTGTGATGGTGAGGGGAGAGATGTGGGGCTGTGATGGTGAGGGGAGAGATGTGGGGCTGTGATAGGTGAGAGGAGAGAGATGTGGGGCTGGTGATGGTGAGAGGAGAGATGTGGGGCTTGTGATGGTGAGGGGGAGAGATGTGAGGATGTGAGGTGAGGGGGGAGATGTGGGGCTGTGATGGTGAGGGGGAGATGTGTGGGCTGTGGATGGTGAGGGGGAGAGATGTGGGGATGTGATGGTTGAGAGTGGTGAGGGGAGAGATGTGGGCTGGTGGTGAGGGTGGTTGAGTGGTAGGGGAGAGATGTGGGGCTGTGATGGTGAGGGGGGGGGGGAGATGTGGGGCTGGATGTGAGGGGGGAGATGTGGGGCTGTGATTGATGGGTGAGGGGAGAGATGTGGGGCTTGTGATGGTGAGGGGGGAGATGGGGCGTGATGGGGAGGGGAGATGTGGGGCTGTGTGATGGTGAGGGGGGAGAGTGGGGCTGTGATGGTGAGGGAGAGATGGGGGCTGTGATGGTGAGGGGGGGGAGATGTGGGGCTTGTGATGGGGGGGAGATGTGGGGATGTGATGGGGAGGGGGAGATGTGGGGGCTGGTGTGTGATGGTGAGGGGAGAGATGTGGGCTGTGATGGTGAGGGGGAGAGATGTGGGGCTGTGATGGTTGGGGGAGAGATGTGGGGCTGTGATGGTGAGGGGGAGAGATGTGGGGCTGTGATGGTGAGGGGGGAGATGTGGGCTGTGATGGTGAGGGGGAGATGTGGGGCGTGATGGTGAGGGGGGAGATGTGGGGCTGTGATGGTAGGGAGAGATGTGGGGCTGTGATGGTGAGGGGGGAGAGGAGATGTGGGGCTGTGATGGTGAGGGGAGGAGATGGAGAGATGTGGGGCTGTGATGGTGAGGGGAGAGGAGAGTGTGATGGTGAGGGAGAGAGATGTGGGGATGTGATGGTGAGGGGAGAGATGGTGAGGGTGAGGGGGGAGATGTGTGGGCGTGATGGTGAGGGAGGGAGGGAGAGTGGGGATGTGATGTGATGGTGAGGGGGAGAGAGATGTGGGGCTGTGTGATGGTTGAGGGGGGAGAGATGTGGGGATGTGATGGTGAGGGGGAGAGTGGGGTGATGGTGAGGGGAGAGATGGGGGCTGTGTGAGGGGTGAGGGGGGGGAGATGGGGGGATGTGATGGTGAGGGGGGGAGGGGAGATTGTGGGCTGTGTTGTGAGGGAGAGATGGGGGGGCTGTGATGGTGAGGGGGGAGATGTGGGGCGTGTGATGGTGAGGGAGAGAGATGTGGGGCTGTGATGGTGAGGGGAGAGATGTGATGGTGAGGGGAGAGATGTGGGGGTTGTGAGGTGGGGGGGTGTGATGGTGAGGGGGGAGATGTGGGCTGTGTTGATGTGAGGGGGGGAGATGTGGGGCTGTGATGGTGAGGGGAGAGATGTGGGGGTGTGATGGTGAGGGGGGGAGAGAGTGTGGGGCTGTGATGTGAGGGGAGAGATGTGGGGCTGTGATGGTGAGGGGAGAGATGTGGGGCTGTGATGGTGAGGGAGGGAGATGGTGGGGCTGTGATGGTGAGGGGGAGATGTGGGGCTGTGTTGCGTGGGGAGGGGGGAGGGGATGGTGAGGGGGGGAGAGGTGGGGGAGGGGGAGGGGAGATGAGAGGGGGAGCGGGGAGGGTGGGACGGGGAGAGAGGGGGGGAGGGGAGGGGGAGGGGGGAGAATGGGGGGTCACGGGCTGCTTTTTTGGATTGGTTGTTGATGCTTGGGGAGGTTGAAGAGGGGGGGCACTTCCTTGAACGGGCGCACCTACTAGGGAGGTGTGGGTTGATGAAGTGGAGAGACGACAGATGAGGGGGGTTCGAGGCGGCCGGGGTAGGGAGGAGGGTGGAACGGCAGAGAATAGAGATTCCGGGTACGCCGGAAGGGGTGATAGCTGGGGGAGGGGTGGCGAGACCTGGCCCGGCGGGGAGGGGGAGGTGTTCGGCGGAGGGAGACGACGCCAGGGTGGGGAGGGGAGGGGCGAGGGGAGCGTCTCCACGATCTTGACTCGAGGCTGGTAGAGATCGACGTTCCCAGTTTTCGGCAGCTCTTTCCCACCCTCGCAGGTCTCCTCGATCTGCGATCTATTCGGAGTAGGGTCTTGGATTGAGCTATGATATCGAGTAGGTACACGGGGACTTCCACAGCTCGGGCTTTTCCAGCTGTTCCGTTTTAGGGGGAGGGGGGTCGAGGCGCTGGAGTGGGGAGTACTTGGAATATTTCTCTAGTACTGTACGATGGTGGTGTCTGTGACCCGGTCGTGGGCGTAGGTGGTTCATGTAGAGGGTGGAGAGTTGTGAGCAGGGGGTGCGGAGGAGGAGGCGGCTTGGAGCGGGGTCACGGGAGGCTTCCAGAGAGGGGGGCGGCATTTGGCGTGCGAGGGCGGAGGGGGGAGACAGGGGGGAGAGGGTTCTAAGGAGGAGGCTTTTTGGAGAGGGGATCGGGATATGGTGAGAGGCCGCGGGGGTCGAGGGGATGCGGAGATGCGGGAGACTCTCCTGATTTATGCTAAATGAGATGATTTGCAGAGTCGGAGAAGAGGGGGATGCTTCTGGTGTGTCGCCCGGTTGCCGGGTGAGGGGGACGGGGAGGTATGACGCCTAGCTATCCCCTTTAGGAGGGGCGCCCGTGCAGCGTGTGGTAGGGTGGAGGGGGTGAACGAGACTGCTATGGGTGGGGCGCGAACAAGGGCGCTGGGATGGACGGGAGGCGGTTGAGAGTAGGGAAAGGGAGAAAAGCGCTGCTGAAAAGACGGCCAGGGGAGCGTCGCGGAAGGGGGGAGAAGACACTGAGGAAAATAATCACAATGACAGAGCTAGAGTGCGCGTAGGTAACAGATAGGGGCGAGATTGTATTTTGGTTTCTCGGTGTGGAGAGAGGAAGGGCGCGAGGTCTGGCGTTCGGGGAGGCCTTGCGAGGGAGAGTCCGGCGGGGATTTTTTCTTCTTCCTTCGACCCCCTTACTGCTGCCGCCAACCTTGATGTTGGGGTGTCGGTTGGCGGAGGGGCCTTGGCACGGGCCCGCTATCGATCTCCGACGACGAGGGGGGGGCACCGGATTCCAGATTTTATCACTATCGGGTTTTTGGTACCACATGACTGGGCGGAGTCCGTGGCGAGGTTGGGATGTTGGTGCATCATGTCTTATCATCAATTCTTCGCTCATCTCATGAAATCTTCGCCCGAGGACAGCAGCGAGCCGCTCCTCTACTACAATGTTTTGTTCCGCGAACTTTCCACGTCCGTTTTTGTCCTTCTTCCCCGCCAAGCCGAGATGTGTTTAGAGAGGTGGGGAAGAGGTCAGTTCCACGTAGCTGTGGGTTAGTCTCTCCCGAGTCTCCGGCGCGTACTCGGGTGTGATTTCCCGGGGTGGGGGCGTGCATTGTGATCTTTCAAACCTTTTCATTCGACTCCCTCCCTTTTGATTGCGGCAATTTACGGATCCGCCCCTGGGGATAGAGGTGGTCCTCGGCCGTCTCCAAGGCTGGCAAATTTGTGGGCTCCCGATATTCTCCGAGGGGTGCCGTTGCTCTACCTTGCAGGTCGCCCTTATCGTCAGCCTCCGGTCCACGAGTGATCTTGAATTCGGTCCTTTTCGTGAGTTAGAGAGGTAGGGGCCGCTTACCGCTGGTGTTGTAACCCCGTGGTCACGTGTGCCCGCTACTTCGTTTACCATGCGGATGCTTTCGATCTCTTATTTATCGAGTTCCTCGAATCCGCCGTGTTTCCTGTGAGAGCATCATCTCTCGACGCTGGCGGTTGGTTGGAGTGTATTTCCCGAGGTGTGAACACACGAGGAGAGAGTAGGAGAGAGGTAGAGGGGGAGCGGTTTAGCAGTAGTCGGGAGGTTAGAGAGGGGGGATTTAATGGCGTATGGCGAGCGGTGTATTTCTTGGTGTGGTAGGGTACGGCCGGCTGAGGTGGTTCGGGTTCTGTGGCTGGAGCAGTGAGTGTGTGAAATAGAGGAGAGGTGGGGGATGTGATGCGGTTGAGGGGAGAGAGTGGGGCGTAATTATGGACGGTCTTCCGGGTGATGGTTTGAAGGTGGGGACTGGTATGTGCTGTCGGGATGGGAGGGGGGCTGAGGTCTGTATGTGATGGTGAGGGGAGAGAGAGATGTGGGGATGTGATGGGTGAGGGGAGAGATGTGGGGGGGTGTGATGGTGAGGGGAGAGATGTGGGGCTGTGATGGTGAGGGGAGAGAGATGGGGGCTGTGATGGTGAGGGGAGAGATGTGGGGCTGTGATGGTGAGGGGAGAGATGTGGGGCTTGTGATGGTGAGGGGGGAGATGTGGGGGTGTGATGGTGTGAGGGAGAGATGTGGGGGCGGTGATGGTGAGGGGCGGAGATGAAGTGATATAGGCGACTTGATATCAGGTGAGATGTTCAACAAAAGGAGGGAGAGGGAGGGGGGGGGTGATTCAGGGGAAGGAGGATTGGGGGCAGAAGGAGGAGGAGGGGGGTGGGGTGATGGGGGCAGGAGGGCGGAGGGAGGGGATGGAGGGGGAGGGAGACTCTTAAATATGAAACGAGAATTGTCAGGATGGTGACAGGTATGATATCCGTCGATGGTACAAGAACACACGTTCACTCCTCTCTGAGTCACATACCTCGTTCAGACTTATGCCCACAGCGGCTCTCTTTGAAGGTGCCGTCTTATGTGTATTAGAGTTTGTTCCGACAGCGGTGCGCGTTGGTTCATGCGCTGTATTAGTGACACAACACAGGATTGCCATGAGGGCTTGAGGTCTCCGCAGCCTCTCTCTTCTTTTTCTCTTTCCCTCGAGATCACGCCAAGAAGAAGCGCTGCGACCAGCAAGAGCCGCCGATGAGTGACGCACAGCTGAAGAATCTCGTACCGACGCGCGCCAGCAATAGCCTAAGCGACTAACGCCAGTCAGCCGCGAGTCCCGCCCATCGCAGCCTATAGTAACAGAATGTCCACAGAGAGAGAGAGTCTGATAGCCAATCTCCGAGCTCTCCTCCATCATCGAGGTCGCCCGATAAGAGACGAGCGACTGCGAAAGGGGATTTCCCGATTCCTTCTTGACAAGAGCGAACAGTGACCGACAGAGAGGAAGGCGAGGGCCAGCGGCGCCCGCAAGCGCAGCAGCGAGGGGACCAAGAGAGACAAGAGAAGAGCGGGAGGCGTCATAAGAGCACGCAAGCAAGGCGAAAGTAGAGAGGGCACGAGAGAGAAAGAAAGAGCAGAAAGAGAGGAAAGAAAGGAGAAGAAGCAGAGAGAAAGGAAAGCGAAGAAGAGGAGGGGAAAGAGAGAGAAAGCAAGAGAAGAAGAAGAGAGAGAAAGAAAAGTAAGAAGCAGAGAGAAGAAAGAGAAGACGAGATAAATAAAGAGACGAGGGTGAGAGAACGGACAGAGGAGACGAGCTAGAGAGCGAAGGAGCAGTCGCAAGACCAGTGAATACGAGGAGACTACCAATCCATACCCCGCGAATAAATCTCTCACTTATATCCCTCTATCAACTATAACATACCTTCCCTCAGCCTACGCCTCTCTCTGCCTCTCTCTCTCCTCTCCCACCCTCCTCCCCCTCTCTCTCTCTCTCTCTCCTCTGAGCGCAGCACTGAGTCTTATAAACCCTCCTCACTGGGGTCATCACCACAGCAATGTTTCCCTCTCTTCAGTCTGGGGCAGATTTGACTAATTGATCACCTGTAATGACAGTAACCCCCCATCCCGAACCACTGCTCTGTTCAGCACACACACACACCACACACCTGCTCTGTTCAGCAGGACACAGCCACACACACAGGTCTCTCTCAGACAGCCCAGGTCTCCGTGGTGTAGGGTCTCATCCTCACAGCTTGTTTTGCCGCCCGTTAGCATTTCATAAACCAGGAGAGAAATGAGGATCTTTTCATGTGGACTTGAGGTTGGTGCAGCCATCGGTGAGAGATGTTTACGACCAGGATGTTCCTCCAGAGCGTTAGGAGAGACTGGCCGCCGCCCAAAAGCACAGGAGACACACTGAGCTGTACACAGTCTGCTCCAAACACACCCCAGCTCCAAGCACAGCGAGACACCATCTGAGAGCGTACCACAGTCTGGACCACGCACAGCGTCCAAGCACAGGAGCTTTAGACACTGATGCTGACATCAGTGTCTGGACCGGAAGCACAGCTCCACGCACAGCTCCAAGCACAGCTCAAGCACAACGCTCCACAAGCACAGCTCAAGCACAGCTCCAAGCCACAGCTCCAAGCCAGATCCAAGCACCGCTCCAAGCACAGCTCCAAGCACCGCTCCAGCACAGCTCCAAGCACAGCTCTCACCAGCCAGCTCCAAGCACAGCTCCAAGCACAGCTCCAAGCACAGCTCCAAGCACAGCTCCAAGCACAGCTCAA
The DNA here is from genome assembly GCA_903064625.1 of Mallotus villosus. Lineage (NCBI taxonomy): Eukaryota > Metazoa > Chordata > Actinopteri > Osmeriformes > Salangidae > Mallotus > Mallotus villosus. The sequence continues at coordinate 1,528 of CAEFZP010002033.1, read as the reverse complement.
GCACAGCTCCAGGTCCCTAGATGCGCAGACTGCGCAGTAAGCACAGCTCCAAGCACAGCTCAAGAATGGTTAGACACACTGTGAGACACCACTTGACGGACGAGCATTCGCTTGATACTGTGAGAGGGCTGTGATACAAGCCATATACAAAGGTTATTACGTCTGTGTGGGGTCTTTGGTTCTGGTGGGGGGTGCGGGGTTGCAGATAATCTATTCATAGCAAAGGTATTTTTATAGCCCATGTTACAAGTAAGGTAGACCGAGAGGGCGTTCACATACGCCCTGAAAGCAACGAGGAGGAAGACGAGGCTCTGGAGCGTGGTCCGGAACAGCCAGCACCACAAACCTCTGCTCACGTCTCCAGACACATGATCTGCATCTATCTCAGCAGCTGCGTGTGTGTGTGGTGAGCGAGGCGAGTACTGTCTGAGTGCGAGTGCGAGTGCGAGTGCGAGGTGCGAGTGCGAGTGCGGAGTGCGAATGGTGCGAGTGCGTGTGGTGTGGTCAGGTGGATTTGCACACACGATATAGTCGCTGTTCCGCACTTCCCAGCTCTGAAGAATGAAGCGACGTGAGTCTTTGTTGTGAAACAGTCTGACATTCTTCTCTGCTTGCACTCCAACTTCCCTAAAACACACTCCCGCGTCTCACGCGTGTGGAGCTGGGGAGGCTTCTGCCTGGATAACACTTTCCCCATGGAGGAGGGGAGGGGGGGGGGGGGGGGGGGGGGTGGGGGAGACTCACCAAAACATGGACCTGGATCTTTCTCATCGTTTCAGATCTGTTTTGAACCTTTCTTGCCTCCGCCGCACCCCCCCCTCCCGGCCTCCACCGGACACCACACCTTCCCCACACCCCCCCCTCCCAACACCGCCGCCCCCCCCCCCCCACCCAGCCTCCGCGGCCCCCCCCTCCACACCCCCCCTCCCCTCCCCCCCTCGGGCCGACTGACAGCTAGAATGCTAATCGCCCTTTCAAAACAAACTGTTGTGGGGGACTCACATCCAATAATCACCTGTACTCTGGTTCAGTACGAAGAAACACTTCAGAAAATAGGACCAAACTTTTTTCAGAGTTCTTGGAGGTAAAGGATGCCTGGCGACTGTTTACACATAAGCTGGCAGGGGGAGGAGCTGGTCGACTGTTTATACATCAGCATGCAGGGGGGAGGAGCCTGGTCGACTGTTTTATTTAGACATCAGAATGAAGGGGGGGGGCCTGGCGACTGTTTACACAATCAGTCTGTGTGTGTGTGTGTGTGTGTGTGTGTGTGTGTGTAGTGTGTGTGTGGTGTGTGTGGTGTGTGTGTGGGTGTGTGTGTGTATGTGTGTGTGTGATACTGGGGTCCGGCCTGCGGAGTCTGAATCATGCTTGCGTCGCAAGGTAACCACACTACACGACATTTCATTTTCTTTATTTTCTCTCTAATGAGAGAACCCCTCTATATCCTCCTCCACATCTCTCTATCTCCTGTACCTCTCTCTCGCTATCTCTCTCTCTCCTCCTCACTTATCTCTCTCTCATGTCC
>CAEFZP010002032.1:50000-52500 GCA_903064625.1 Mallotus villosus | reverse complement strand
GTCTTATTGCTCGCTCTGTCTGTCCACCGAATTGCAAGCGCGTGTGTAGTCGCAACTGTTACGAATTCGCGCTTGTTAGACCAGGTTAATGCTTCAACTCTCATGAAGGTTTATGCATTGAAAGGATATCAAGAGTTGTACTTCAGTTCATGTACACTGTATTGTTTCAAGGATGTGATTCCGAGCGAAGTATATATGATGTTATAACGGACATTGAGGCAGCACGTTTGCAAAATAGGCTACTCGACGAAATGAATCGGCATGTCTGAGTGGTGTTGATTAGGCTAAATTTAATATTTTACTATTTAGTTGTTCACTCAGCGACTGTAACAATGCCATTTCCCCCCGAGGTGTCAACAAATACTCTAGTATACTGCGCTTAATTATCTGTGTCAGTTCAAATGTTGCTCTCTCTTGGAAGTCGCTTTGGATAAAAGCGTCTGCTAAATGAATAAATGTAAATGTTCTGTGCTCCTCGGTTTACCGCGTGTTCCTAGGACATTATGGGACCTTTGATCCACGACGTCAGCTTCCTTGTCCTCCTGATTCTCACCTTTACGCCTGCTGCAGGTAAAAGGCCTCCAACTTGTAAACTTATATTTTATTGTATATTTTATTTTAATTCTAATTCCACTTAGTATTGCTAGTTTATGTACCCTTTAGTATAGATAGTCCACATATTTACATTTAAGGTTCCTATATGTTTATTGTATGCACCTTCCTGCCAAAGCAAATTCCTTGCCTGTGCAAACTTTCATGGCGAATAAATCCCTTTCTGATTCTGATTCTAAACATGGATGAACTGTGATGTCATGGAACCTCTGAATAAATCCCTTTCTGATTCTGATTCTAAACATGGATGAACTGTGATGTCATGGAACCTCTGAATAAATCCCTTCCTGATTCTGATTCTAAACATGGATGAACTGTGATGTCATGGAACCTCTGAATAAATCCCTTTCTGATTCTGATTCTAAACATGGATGAACTGTGACGTCATGGAACCTCTGAATAAATCCCTTTCTGATTCTGATTCTAAACATGGATGAACTGTGATGTCATGGAACCTCTGAATAAATCCCTTTCTGATTCTGATTCTAAACATGGATGAACTGTGATGTCATGGAACCTCTCGAATTAGCATTGAGTTGTCTGATATCAGATGATGTGTTTTGGATATCATGTCAAATATAACATCAATAAATACGTGGCCCATGGACCTTATTTATTTTGAAATCTGAAAGTAATCAAAAAAGTGTAGTTTGTCAGTTTGACGGCCCTGCAAACAATACATTGTTGCCATTCCTTAGACACATCCCCATACACACATCAGTTTGTCCTCAGTTTTTCTGGGAGTTTTTCCTTGTCTTCCTTGAGGGTTTAGGTTGGTTGAGGGGCAGCTCTATGGGTGTATGTGAAGCCCTCTGTGACATGCTTGCGTGTAAAAACGGCTATACAAATACATTTTGATTTGATTTTGATCCTCTGCAACTTTGTGACTCGTTTTCTCCGCTAGACACCGATTTCAGCATCGTCGTCCCTTCCCGCCCCGTCGACGTCTACGAGGGCGATGACGTCATCCTCCCCTGTCACCTGTCTCCCCAGACCACCGCCGCTCGCATGCACGTCATGTGGTTCAGGGAGGGGCAGTTTACCTCCCCCTGTATGATTTTGACCACGGGAGGGTGAGCGTGAGACAGGACTACCTGGGCAGAGTGAACATGTCCACACAGGGGTTGGAGAGGGGCGACGTGTCTCTGGGGCTGAAGGGAGTCCTGCTGGCCGACCGAGGGGAGTACAGGTGTCAGGTCATCCATCAGGAATGGATTGAGGAACGAGCCGTAGAGGTTCAGGTTAAAAGTGAGTGAAAGTCAAATCAAATCGAAATGTATTTGTATAGCCCTTTTTACAAGCAAGCATGTCACAGAGGGCTTCACATACGCCCATAGAGCTGCCCCTCAACCAACCTAAACCCTCAAGAAAGACAATTAGAAAAAAAAATCAATAATCCTGAATAATAAATTAAAAAAACTGATGTTTTCTGTTTAGTTACCAGTTGATCTCCATATAAGAATTGTATGTCATCAACAACATCACACCCTGAATCTTTGAAATATCTTACTTTTATAAGATGTTTTTGAATAAATCAATATGTGCAGGAGATCAATGAATCCCAACAAAAGAAAAAAAGTAAATCCTGCCCTGTTCTCTGTTTCCTCCAGAGGTCGGCAGTGTCCCTACGGTCTCCCTGGTTTGGCACCACAAATCCTACATCCAGCTCAGCTGCAGCTCTGAATTCTGGTACCCTGAACCTCACATCCTGTGGCTGGACCACCGTGGACAGGAAGTGACATCGGCTCAGACGGAGAAAGCCAGACAGTCACGTGACCTGTTCTCCGTCAGCAGTCGAGTCAAACTGGGGAAGGAGGGACTCCAGGGCATCTCGTGTGTGGCGATGTCACATGACAGGAAGTACAGGCTGGAGTCTGCTTTGGAGATG
>CAEFZP010002032.1:0-45000 GCA_903064625.1 Mallotus villosus | reverse complement strand
CAGAGGGATCTGATTGTTAAACGTTATGAGTCAGGAGAAGGTTACAAAAGAATTTCCAAGGCATTGGATATACCATGGAACACAGTGAAGACAGTCATCATCAAATGGAGAAAATATGGCACAACAGTGACACTACCAAGAACCGGACGTCCCTCCAAAATTGATGAAAAGACCAGAAGAAAACTGGTGAGGGAGGCTAGCAAGAGGCCTACAGCAACATTAAAGGAGCTGCAAGAATTTCTGGCAGATACTGGCTGTGTGGTACATGTGACTACAATCTCCCGTATTCTTCATGCAACTGGGCTATGGGGTAGGGTTGCAAGACGGAAGCCTTATCTGTCAAAGAAAAACATCCAAGCGCGCCTCCATTACGCTAAAACACACATGAAGTCTCCCACAAACATGTGGAAAAACGTGTTATGGTCTGATGAAACAAAGGTTGAACTTTTTGGACATCCTTCCAAAAGGTATGTTTGGCGCAAAAACAACACTGCTCATCACCCAAAGAACACCATACCAACAGTGAAGCATGGTGGTGGCAGCATCATGCTTTGGGGCTGTTTTTCTTCAGCAGGAACTGGGGCTTTAGTCAAGGTTGAGGGAATTATGAACAGTTGCAAATACCAGTCAATATTGGCATCAAACCTTCAGGCTTCTGCCAGAAAGCTGAAGATGAGGAGGAACTTCATCTTTATGCACGACAACGACCCAAAGCATACATCCAAATCAACCAAAGAATGGCTTCACCAGAATAAGATTAATGTTTTGCAATGGCCCAGCCAGAGCCCAGATCTGAATCCGATCGAAAATCTGTGGGGTGATCTGAAGAGGGCTGTGCACAAAAGATGCCCTCGCAATCTGACAGATTTGGAGCGTTTTTGCAAAGAAGAGTGGGACAAAATTCCCATATCAAGATGTGCTACACTGATAGACTCCTACCCAAAAAGACTGAGTGCTGTAATTAAAGCAAAAGGTGCTTCAACTAAGTATTAGTTTAAGGGTGTGCATATTTATGCAAGTAGGTTATTGTGTATTTTTAGTTTTTCTAATTTTCCCTGAAAAGATTTCAGTTTGTCTTTCTTTGACTTGTCCAGGTTATAGGACACATTAAAAGATGGAAAAAGTTCTGAAATGATTATCTTGTTTCCTTTTTATTACATCACACAAACCATGCATTTTAGAAGGGGTGTGTAGACTTTTTATATCCACTGTAGCCTTGAACCTTGACCAGTGACTCTGGCCGAGACGTTTGCACAATATTTAATCTCTTTTGTGACATACAGTATACTTCAGGGTGGGGTCCATAGGCGGGTAATATCCACTCTACTCCAAGTGCAGAGTCATTCCAGGCCAGGTACAGGTAAACACAGGTGTGCATCTCTGAGTCAAGATTACCTGAGACTTCATAGTTTGAAGCCCCCCCCCATCATGGTCTCTCTCCGGGGAGTCCCGTCAGGCGTCGCTGCCTTCCTCATCTGTCTCTGCATCGCTGCAAGTAAGTAACATCTTTTGAAAAATCGAGAAATCTGTGGGAATGCATCGCCTGTCAAAGGTTTGTAAGGGGAGTCAGATGGCTGAGCGGTTAGGGAATCGGGCTATTAATCAGAAGGTTGCCGGTTTAATTCCCGGACGTGCGAAATGACGTTGTGTTATTGGGCGAGGGTACTTCACCCTACTTGCCTCGGGGGAATGTCCCTGTACTTACTGTAAGTCGCTCTGGATAAGAGCATCTGCTAAATGACTAAATGTAAATGTAAGGAAAACATCCGATGCCCAACGACCAGGGTCGTACCACGATTTTATCATTCTGGACAGACACACTCAGAACCAGTTTTTCACTGTCTCTAACTGTCTCTAACTGTCTCTAACTGTCTCTAACTGTCTCTATCTGTCTCTAACGGTCTCTAACAGTCTCTAACAGTCTTTAGGGCTTTTAACCTACATGTATATAATAAGTTAGCATGATCCCAAAAATGTGCTCAAGGTGACAGTTTGATTATTTATTTATTTAGCTGTTTGGACTTTTGTACATGTATATGTTTACATCTGTAAATAATGTATATGAGCTGTAACCAGAATCTGTGAATATATTCTTTAAGATATATCATTTTCTATTTTTCATGAAACAATGTGAAGTAAGACTGCAATCTGCAAGCTGTACGTAAAATTTGTAAAACTATTTTCAGCTACAACCACCACTGTCGCAACTACACCAGCACAAGACAGCTCATCAACCAGTTATATTGAAAATGTGACAGGACAGACCACTCCTGGTGACACTACAGCCTCTCCTGCGGGAACTACAGCCTCTCCTGGTGACACTACAGCCTCTCCTGCTGAAACTACAGCCTCACCTGCTGGAACCACAGCTTCTCCTGCTGGAACCACAGCCTCACCTGGTGGAACCACAGCCTCACCTGGTGGAACCACAGCCTTACCTGGTGGAACTACAGCCTCACCTGCTGGAACTACAGCCTCACCTGCTGGAACCACAGCCTCACCTGCTGGAACCACAGCTTCTCCTGCTGGAACTACAGCCTCACCTGGTGGAACCACAGCCTCACCTGCTGGAACTACAGCCTCACCTGCTGGAACCACAGCCTCACCTGGTGGAACCACAGCCTCACCTGGTGGAACCACAGCCTCACCTGCTGGAACTACAGCCTCACCTGCTGGAACTACAGCCTCACCTGCTGGAACCACAGCCTCACCTGCTGGAACCACAGCTTCTCCTGCTGGAACTACAGCCTCACCTGGTGGAACCACAGCCTCACCTGGTGGAACCACAGCCTCACCTGCTGGAACTACAGCCTCACCTGCTGGAACCACAGCCTCACCTGGTGGAACCACAGCCTCACCTGCTGGAACTACAGCCTCACCTGCTGGAACCACAGCCTCACCTGCTGGAACCACAGCCTCACCTGGTGGAACCACAGCCTCACCTGGTGGAACCACAGCCTCACCTGCTGGAACTACAGCTTCTCCTGCTGGAACTACAGCCTCACCTGGTGGAACCACAGCCTCACCTGGTGGAACCACAGCCTCACCTGCTGGAACTACAGCCTCACCTGCTGAAACCACAGCCTCACCTGGTGGAACCACAGCCTCACCTGGTGGAACCACAGCCTCACCTGCTGGAACTACAGCCTCACCTGCTGGAACCACAGCCTCACCTGCTGGAACCACAGCCTCACCTGCTGGAACCACAGCTTCTCCTGGTGGAACCACAGCCTCACCTGGTGGAACCACAGCCTCACCTGCTGGAACTACAGCCTCACCTGCTGGAACTACAGCCTCACCTGCTGGAACCACAGCCTCACCTGCTGGAACCACAGCTTCTCCTGCTGGAACTACAGCCTCACCTGGTGGAACCACAGCCTCACCTGCTGGAACTACAGCCTCACCTGCTGGAACCACAGCCTCTCCTGGTGGAACTACAGCCTCACCTGGTGGAACCACAGCCTCTCCTGCTGGAACTACAGCCTCACCTGGTGGAACCACAGCTTCTCCTGCTGGAACTACAGCCTCACCTGGTGGAACCACAGCCTCACCTGGTGGAACTACAGCCTCACCTGCTGGAACCACAGCCTCTCCTGGTGGAACCACAGCCTCTCCTGCTGGAACTACAGCCTCACCTGCTGGAACCACAGCTTCTCCTGCTGGAACTACAGCCTCACCTGGTGGAACCACAGCCTCTCCTGCTGGAACTACAGCCTCACCTGGTGGAACCACAGCTTCTCCTGCTGGAACTACAGCCTCACCTGGTGGAACCACAGCCTCACCTGGTGGAACCACAGCCTCACCTGCTGGAACTACAGCCTCACCTGCTGGAACCACAGCCTCTCCTGGTGGAACCACAGCCTCTCCTGCTGGAACTACAGCCTCACCTGCTGGAACCACAGCTTCTCCTGCTGGAACTACAGCCTCACCTGGTGGAACCACAGCCTCACCTGGTGGAACCACAGCCTCACCTGCTGGAACTACAGCCTCACCTGCTGGAACCACAGCCTCTCCTGGTGGAACCACAGCCTCACCTGGTGGAACCACAGCCTCACCTGCTGGAACTACAGCCTCACCTGCTGGAACCACAGCCTCTCCTGGTGGAACCACAGCCTCACCTGCTGGAACCACAGCCTCACCTGCTGGAACTACAGCCTCACCTGGTGGAACTACAGCCTCACCTGCTGGAACTACAGCCTCACCTGCTGGAACCACAGCCTCTCCTGGTGGAACCACAGCCTCACCTGCTGGAACTACAGCCTCACCTGCTGGAACCACAGCCTCACCTGGTGGAACTACAGCCTCACCTGCTGGAACCACAGCCTCTCCTGGTGGAACCACAGCCTCACCTGCTGGAACCACAGCCTCACCTGGTGGAACCACAGCCTCACCTGCTGGAACAACAGCCTCTCCTGGTGGAACCACAGCCTCACCTGCTGGAACCACAGCCTCACCTGGTGGAACTACAGCTGAACCAACGACTCCTGATGTGGGGACGCCTCCAAGCACTGTGGGACCCACCCCACCAACAACAAACCCTCCTGTAGACTGTTTCAATGGAGGAACTCCAAAACCAGATGGACAAAGTTGCTTCTGCACAGCACAGTTCAAAGGCACGACATGTAGAGAGCTCCAAGACTCCGTTACACCAGGTACGTCAGCCATTTTGTATTTACACAATTCATCTATTAGAAAAACAAGTTAAAAAATAAATATATATCTATTTATGAATTGTTTCCATACATCTGGCCCCATGTCGATGGATGAATAAATTCATTTATTTTAATTGAGGGTAAATCATTTTTTGGTTTGTTTTTGCTTTAAGATACATTTGACAGGTCAGCTGTAGTCACAATGGAAGTGAAGGAGACTTTCATAGACGCGTACAACGATAAGGAATCTTCTGAATACAAGACATTTGTTACCAATTTCACTACAGATGTAAGTAACCACTTAGAACGTTTACAGTTAAAAAGTAAATTCAATTTCTAGTATGTAATCATGACATGGTGTTTAACCCTGCATGTGTTGATGTTTCAGATGGATAAATATTACGTAGAGAAAAATATCCCAAACTTCAAAGTAGTCGTCACTAACGTGAGGTAGGCCGTAACTTTGAACGTTTTTTTAGAATGTTTTAATTGAAGATGTTAAACTTTGAAAATTATTCCCGATAACGATGGATTTTAGCTGTTGCGAGGGTTTTCTACGAGCAAACTAACGAACCATCGTTATTTCTTACGTGCGTTTCCCAAACATGCTCGTTAGGAGTAATCTAGGCCTACGACTGGCTACGAGCATTTTCAAGAGTCTCTAGCTACAATGGCTTCGGGACACGGCCCCTAAAACTAAGATCCATCGTATGACGGATTTTAATCAGGCTCACGATGCTTTCAGGAAATGCACTCCTGGGTGGTTGTCGGTTAACGACGTTGTTAAAATTCCGCCTTCCTCTCCGTTTAAACAGCCCGGCAACAGCAGGACGGTGGAGAGCTGTGAGACAGGGGGACAAAATCACTTTCTCCAACGTAAGGAAACACCACACTCAGATTCCGTCTTCTCTAGTCTCGCAAACGATTAGAAAGTACGGAGACGCGAGATGCGGCGAGATGCAAAAATATGTTTCACTGATGTTGGTTTTGTCTGTTTCTCTGCATCTTGTGTTACACCCTAGAAGGAAAAAAAGGAAATCTTCAGTGCCAGAGCGGGAACACAAGGGTACGATAGACATATAATATCACATTTAGAGAATACGATCAATTCAATGATCAAAGTTATTGAAACTAAGGGTGAGAAAGAAAAGCTATTTCTTTAAATCCAAGCTCCAAATCCAGTGGATTGATGTTCTTGTCTGTCAGTGGCTATAAGATATAATCTGATTCATATGCATAGGCCAATTTATAAAGGATCATTTATTTTCCTCACAACCAGGGTCAGTGTCGTGCACAGTGTGGTTTTGACGATCAGCAACATCGCAGGGTCGGAGACGATGTTTGACAATATTCTTAAAGAAGTGAAGACAGCAGTAGAAGAAATCAAAAGCTGTTCTGGTACACCAGGTAAACACACTATTTTTACCGAGAATTCCACAGGACTTTTTAAAATGACAATTACGGGTAATTACGGGAATCAGAGTCACAGGAGTTTCAGATATAATTTAGGTGTTTTTACCAACCTGATATCCTAATCTTAACAATCATTTTATCAACTAGGTTGTCCTGGGTTCGAGGTGACCAGTACAAAACCACCAATAGAAGAACAATTGGATCCAAAAGGTAACTAAGAATAACTACACGGCAACGACATGTTCAAGATTGATTGAGAGCACAGGGCGAGTGTGTCACCCTCCCTCCCTCCCTCCCCTCAGTGTGTATGGACTCTGTAGACCCTGAGCTGGCTAAGTACTACTCTCCTGTCTACATCGGTGGTAAACTGGAGTGTGTGACTGAATGCATCCCTGGACATCCTGATCTCTTCACATGTCACAACGACGGCACCTGTGCTGTCGCAGCAGATGAAGGACCCCAGTGCTAGTATGTGCTTCACTACACACAGACACACACACCTTAACACCAACACACACCCACTCCTTAACACCAACACACACCTTAACACCAACACACACCAGTATGTGCTTCACTACACACAGACACACACACCTTAACACCGACACACACCAGTATGTGCTTCACTTTACAACTACACACAGACACACACAACTTAACACCGACACACACTAACAGTGTATCATTGGCGTTGTGTTTCAGCTGTCTCCACACAGGATCCACTTGGTACATGGGCGCTAACTGTAACCACCCCATCAACAAGATTGGCGTCTACGTGGGGATGAGTGTGACGGGTGTGGTGCTGGTGGTGCTGGTTGGGGTCCTGACTGCTCACATGCTGCTCACCAAGCAGAGACAGAGCAAGTGAGTCATCGGCCTGACTGACAGCCTGCTGACTTAAAGTAGTACTGCTTATCACCGTGATGATTTAATCTTACAATCACGAATGAAACTCGTTTTTTTGGGGTTGAGAAATGGTGTCCATAAATATGTGCGTCTAAAACTGTCTTCGATTGTATGACACGATACACGGAGAAAAGAGGAAAAAAGAGCGAGAAGACGAAGGAAGAAGCAGAGGAGAGAAGAGAGAAGGGAAGAAGAAGGAAGAGAGGAAGAGAGAAGAGAAGAAAGAGGGAAGAAGAGAAGAAGAAGAGAGGAAGAAGAGAAGAAAGAAGAAGAGGAAGAGAGAAGAAGAGAAGAAGAAAGCGAGAGAAGAAGAAGAAGAGGAAGGAGAAGAAGAAGAAAGACAGAGGAAGAGAGAAGAAAGAAGATAGAAGAGAGAGCAAAGAACGAGAGAAGAGAGAAGAGAGAAGAGAAGAGGCAACGAGAGAGGACGAAGAGAAGAGATAACTCCTCCTCCTAATACATCCTCCTCCTCCTCCTCCTCCTACTATACTCTCTACCTCTCGCTTCTTTGTCGATGCTTCATCTTCTCATCCTCTCCTTGTCCATCTTTCGATTCATCAATTCGTCCCCCAACTTCCCCCTCCCCCGTCTCTCCTTCCTACATTCCCCCGCTTTCTCCTCTTCTTCTTCCTCTATTCATCCCCATTTTCCTCATCCACACTTCTTCCCTCCTTCTCATCTTCCTCCCCTCCTTCGGCTCCCCCCTCATCAGGAGCAAAGACAGCAAGCAGAAAATAGTTGACCAATGGATGGAGGATGACTATGAGTGGCCCTCCTCCAAAAGAACAGCAGCCAATCACGGTATAAAGAACATCCTCCCTTACACCACGAGCCAATCACATTCACCTACACCACGAGCCAATCACGTTCACCGTGCCTGATAGCTGAGGCGTGGTGCCATGGCGACGTGGCTTGTAAATCCAGGTTGATGTTCACCTCTGACCACAGTGAGACTGTTTGCCCTTTGTTCTCCTGATGTACTTTTCATATGCATTACTTACGTCTGCTAAATTAATATAATGCAATGCAAATGTAATTGTAATCCACACACTGCCTTGGGACCCCTGTGGTCAACTAGGGCAGCTTAAACGTTTACAACTCGAATCTAAAGTCTTATAATTAAAGGGGGTCAGATGGCTGAGCGGTTAGGCAGTCGGGCTATTAATCAGAAGGTTGTTGGTTCGATTCCCAAATGACGTTGTGTCCATGGGCAAGGCACTTCACCCTACTTGCCCCCGGGGTGAATGTCCCTGTACTTACTGTGAGTCGCTCTGGATAAGAGCGTCTGCTAAATGACTAAATGTATAATCTTACTGTCCTATTAAGTCTTATATGTCTAAAGTTTCCCTCAGGGACAATACAGTCTTAAGCTTAAACATCCATACAACTACTAGTAGTACTTCTACCAATAAGGGATAAGTATATCTTGGTTGTAGAGCGTCTGACTAGATTAATAGTCTGCAGGTCGTTTTGGATTTTTTTATTTTAAGAAGTAAATATATATATTATTATTACTGCCACTAAGATTGGTTCTGTCTGTTCTCCGTTCCCCAGGTATGGTAAACCCTGCTTACCAAGACGGGGCGTTCAACAGACCAGGCAGTGTCCTACCTCCATCCTACAGCTCTCAGCCAGGCCACTACCCTCACTCCTCTTATGAGCAACAGTCCTCAAGGCACCACCTATCCCAACTGCCACTCCACAACTTCTCAAGCAACCAGCAGGTGAGAAAACTGTGGATGTGATACACACACACACACACACACACACACACATTCTCACACACACACTCTCTCTCACACACACACACACTCTCTCTCACACACACACACACACACACTCACAGACACACACACACACAACCACACACGCAACCACGTCTAATTCAACATCATGTTTCTCTTCCGGCAGATTCATATCAACCGTCCTCAGATCAGAACCTCAAATTATATGTAACTCTGGCTACCAACCACTCTACACCATCTAGTCTCCCCATCACCCCCTCTACACCATCGTCAGACTACACACCTCCACCTTATGATGAACAAAATATTTACCCTTCTGTACCTGACCCAACTCACCACTGGGAGAAGCAGGCTTGGTTTGGACCAATCGGATGGGCGGGAATTTGGTTTCCACATGTGGTGGATTTTGTACGTAGCTCTCTTACAGTTGAACAATGGATTTTGGTGTTTCAAAACCCATTGACACTTCCCTGCTGTATGACTGTGTTTAGCCTGTGTTCTGCTCCTCTCTTCCCTGCTGTATGACTGTGTTTAGCCTGTGTTCTGCTCCTCTCTTCCCTGCTGTATGACTGTGTTTAGCCTGTGTTCTGCTCCTCTCTTCCCTGCTGTATGACTGTGTTTAGCCTGTGTTCTGCTCCTCTCTTCCCTGCTGTATGACTGTGTTTAGCCTGTGTTCTGCTCCTCTCTTCCCTGCTGTATGACTGTGTTTAGCCTGTGTTCTGTTCTCTCTTCCCTGCTGTATGACTGTGTTTAGCCTGTGTTCTGCTCCTCTCTTCCCTGCTGTATGACTGTGTTTAGCCTGTGTTCTGCTCCTCTCTTTCACCGTCTCTGGAGGAGGGGATCCCTCTCTGAATGTCTCCTCCCAAGGTTTCTTCCGTTTTTTCTCTTGCATTGAGTTTTTCTGGGAGTTTTTCCTTGTCTTCCTTGAGGGTTTAGGTTGGTTGAGGGGCAGTTCTATGGACGTATGTGAAGCCCTCTGTGACATGCTTGCGTGTAAAAAGGGCTAAACAAATCAATTTAGATTTGAATTTTGATTACAGAATCTCTTATAGCTCAAATTGGAGGGGGGACAAAGCATGAAAAGTATAGAGTATGGTAAAAAAATTAAGACTATCTATCTTGTACATATGTGGAAGTACAGTATATTTTATCACCTATAAGCAATGGAATGTGGTCTCACAGGATATAGTAATATATTGTGTCAGTGGTAAAGGAAAGATGAATATTAATGTTGCATGTTGTTTAACAGAAAATAAGTCAAATGAATATTAAAGATCAACAATGTTTGGTTGTATGTGTTTAATCTTGTATTTGTCTTTTGCTATGTTTTGTATTGTGCTATGGACTGTTTTTGTGTGTCCGGAATTGTCTTCCTTGAGGGTTGAGGTTGGCTGTGGGGCAGTTCTATGAGCGTATGTAAAGCCCTCTGTGACATTGCTTGTAAAAAAGGACAATAAAAATCTATTTGATTTGACTGTTTCACAGAATCCCTTTGGCCACTTCTTCCAAAACACACTTGCTAACCTCTTTGTAATAACAACATAATAACAACATAGCAGTGTAATAGCAGTGTAATAACATAAGTAAAATAAAAGTGTAATAAACGTGTAATAAACGTGTAATAAACGTGTAATAAATCTTAAAACTGTGTAACAGTGTATCAACAATATAATAACATTGTGATAACAGTGCCCCCCAACAATTCAATTATTTTTTATAAAATTAAATGAAAATCCCACAAAACACATGCTAACCCCTTTGGTCATTTCCACTTTGGTAATTTATTCCAAAACACACATGCTAAACCCCTTTGGTAATATCATCCAAAACACACATGCTAACCCCTTTGGTAATATCATCCAAAACACACATGCTAACCCCTTTGAACCATTTCCCGAAAAACACACTCATTGAATGAGACTCATACGCTTATACTGACTAAATGCACTTTTAAAATGCTTTTATAAAACTGCATGTTATTTATATATGTATAATATTGAAATAACTTATGTTATTTATTCTCCTTGTTATTATACTTGCCACTGCTGCACACTGCTGCACACTGCTGCACACTGCTGTACACTATGGGATCGTGTACGACTGTAAATATGCTTCAATAAACATATGAATAATAAGAAACACTTTGTCTTCCTCACCGCATTTTAGTTCATGAATTTGAAATATTCTTCTGATAATTTTTGTTTTAAAGATGCTCTAATGTATAGCTGGCTGCAGATGGCACTAGCGAGCTTCAGATTTGTATGCCAGATGGATGGACAGACTGATGGACGGATGGAGGGATGGATGGAGGGATGGATAGAGGGATGGATGGATGGATGGATGGAGGGATGGATGGAGGGAGGGATGGTTCAGGTTTAGACATCTGGACTGGATGGTTTGACTGGAGGAGGGGATTCCTCACTAAATTGCTCCTCACAAGCTCTTCAAAATGTGTTCTACTCTAGTGAGTTTTTCTGGTAGTTTCTCCTTGTCTTCCTTGAGGGTTAAGGTTGGCTGAGGGGCAGTTCTATGGGTGGATGTGAAGCCCTCTGTGACATTGCTTGTAAAAAGGGCTATACAAATACATTTTGATTTGACTGTTTCACAGAATCTGTCATCCGATTGACCGATGTTCTGTTATATGTATTAATATATATATGAATATACTATATACAGTATATATTCAGGAAACACAAATATAGCATTACCATTGGTCCATTGTGTTGTATTCAAATACTTCATGAGTAGGTGTGGAGGCTGATTGCAGGAAGTGAATGTTAAACAGGAGTCTGTGTGTGTGTGTGTGTGTGTGTGACTGTGACTGTGTGTGTGTGTGAGAACTAATTCCACTAAACTATTACTGTCATAGTCTGAAAAATGAATCAATGATTGTTGAGATAATCACAGTTTCTTTCTAATCTTTACAGGAAACACTAACACTACCCTCCAGGAAATCGTTTTATCGTTTAATATTATGTATTACTAATTGAAAACATTTTTAATCAGGTAATAAAAGCATATAAAAACAACAGTAGTAAAATGATTGATATAGTGAATAAACTCGTATTGGGAAACCATCACATACTGTAGTGATTGGGAGTAAAGCACATATTATATATTTACTCCAGTAATAATACATCAGTATATGTTTAAACTTCCTGATTACCAGCATACATGTGCTGCAGTCTCCCATCATTATAATCATTATAATATAATATAATATAATCCCATCATGCTTATAATCCATGTAACGATCCATTCTTAGTGGTGTTGGGAAACAGCAGAAGCTCACAAATAAAAGAGTGAAAGTCAGCCGGCTGTAAACCCCTCTCACCTGCGGCTCTGTGACTCACCTGAGTGATCAGGTGGGCCATGTAGGCAGGACCAACATGCAGGTTATACACACACTGCTTCAACACGGTCATTTCAGTCCGAGGAAGCGAACCCAATGCACGAGGGTGTGTGTGTGCGCGAGTCCAGTTTATGATCGTGAGTGTGACTGATAGAAGAGAGGACATCTGTGGATCTGGATTACCTGAGGTGTAGACCTACCCTCATGGATACCTGCTCGAGCCTTCGATCTGGATTACTGATGGTGATCGCCTGTCTGTTCATCTCTGCTGGTAAGAGTGAATGACATCACAAGGGATTTATACTTCAGTGTGAAAAGAACATTGAAAGAAATTCAACAGAAGTACATTTTAATCTAAAAACATTGTTTGGTAAAACCAACCGTTTTATGCTTTGGATTGTGTCTTAACTCAGTATTTAGAAGAACTTTACCCAGGCAAGATGTGACCGATACTGAATGAGAAGTGATTAGAGTGTGTCAAGTTAAAATTTGGTTTATTGTCCAGCCGCAAACAATGATGGGGATCAAGGGACAAACATGGAGAGGCGCAAAGTGCGAGAATGTAGACATGGTTCAGCAGTCAGGTCAGGTGGTAAGGACACGAACCCAGGAGATATGTCCCCGTGTCCCAGTGTCCCCGTGTCCCAGTGTCCCCCTGTACAATTCTGCCCATTTAATATGAATACAGTAAACAATTATTAATTTGTTTATAGTAGCACATAAGATTTAAAAAAATACACTGTAAATTACAATTTGACGGGTACATTTTAAGTTGCCAAATCGCTGTGCATATTCTCTGTATTTCACACAACTGTGAAGAAATCCTGCATCAGGTGCAATAAAGTTTTGTAATTCAAGATTCCAGATTAACGTCATTGACTGACAAAGTGGAAAACGTGACTTGGGCTTTACTCCTGCTGAGGACAAAAAGACTAACTTTCCACGGATAAAAGATAATTAAACACATTACGATTCCTAGAAGCACCTATATACACCTAATTACAGTTGTAATGGTGAACTAAGCATTACATTTGTAGGGCACACACATATACGGTTGGAAGGAGAGTACTTTTGATATGAATAATCAAACTTGTGAATTACATTTAATTAAAACATTGTAGAATACGTAAAAAAAAGTTTCACCTGCCACTGAATAATACCAATACTATTTTAATATATATAAATAATATATATATTAATATTGATCTTGCCTTTTTTTATTACTTTGTGGCTGAATATTGTACAAATAGATAACACTTAACAATGGCCGCTACACACAGAAGTTAATGATTGCTTGAAGGGGAAGTAACACAGCCGAGCCTGACACTAACAGTAATACAGCAGAGCCTGACACTAACTTTAAACACAGCAGAGCCTGACACTAACTTTAAACACAGCAGAGCCTGACACTAACTTTAAACACAGCAGAGCCTGACACTAACTTTAAACACAGCAGAGCCTGACACTAACTTTAAACACAGCAGAGCCTAACACTGACTTTAAACACAGCAGAGCCTGACACTAACTTTAAACACAGCAGAGCCTGACACTAACTTTAAACACAGCAGAGCCTGACACTAGCTTTAAACACAGCAGAGCCTGACAGTTACTTTAAACACAGCAGAGCCTGACACTAACTTTAAACACAGCAGAGCCTGACACTGACTTTAAACACAGCAGAGCCTGACACTAACTTTAAACACAGCAGAGCCTGACACTAACTTTAAACACAGCAGAGCCTGACACTAACTTTAAACACAGCAGAGCCTGACACTAGCTTTAAACACAGCAGAGCCTGACAGTTACTTTAAACACAGCAGAGCCTGACACTAACTTTAAACACAGCAGAGCCTGACACTGACTTTAAACACAGCAGAGCCTGACACTAACTTTAAACACAGCAGAGCCTGACACTAACTTTAAACACAGCAGAGCCTGACACTAACTTTAAACAAAGCAGAGCCTGACACTAACTTTAAACACAGCAGAGCCTGACACTAACAGTAACACAGCAGAGCCTGACACTAGCTTTAAACACAGCAGAGCCTGACAGTTACTTTAAACACAGCAGAGCCTGACACTAACTTTAAACACAGCAGAGCCTGACACTGACTTTAAACACAGCAGAGCCTGACACTAACTTTAAACACAGCAGAGCCTGACACTAACTTTAAACACAGCAGAGCCTGACACTAACTTTAAACACAGCAGAGCCTGACACTAACTTTAAACACAATAATACAGCAGAGCCTAACACTAACAGTAATACAGCAGAGCCTGACACTAACTTTAAACACAATAATACAGCAGAGCCTGACACTAACTTTAATACAGCAGAGCCTGACACTAACTTTAAACACAGCAGAGCCTGACACTAACTTTAAACACAATAATACAGCAGAGCCTGACACTAACTTTAAACACAGCAGAGCCTGACACTAACTTTAAACACAATAATACAGCAGAGCCTAACACTAACAGTAATACAGCAGAGCCTGACACTAACTTTAAACACAATAATACAGCAGAGCCTGACACTAACAGTAATACAGCAGAGCCTGACACTAACTTTAAACACAATAATACAGCAGAGCCTGACACTAACTTTAAACACAGTAATACAGCAGAGCCTGACACTAACTTTAAACACAGTAATACAGCAGAGCCTGACACTAACTTTAAACACAATAATACAGCAGAGCCTGACACTAACTTTAAACACAATAATACAGCAGAGCCTGACACTAACTTTAAACACAGCAGAGCCTGACACTAACTTTAAACACAGTAATACAGCAGAGCCTGACACTAACTTTAAACACAGTAATACAGCAGAGCCTGACACTAACTTTAAACACATTTCAACCTAATATAGCAACAAGACAGACATCAGCTGACCCAGCCAGTACAGTCAGAAGAGATATCCCGCAAAGTCTGAATATAACAGCGAAACCAGCCTATAAGGAAACAAGCCTTGATGTCACAATTATTGATGGACAACCCAGCCCTGACACAGCGACAGCTACTTCCGGAACCACAATAGAGCCAGCCACCAGCCCTGATGCAGCGACAGCTACTTCCGGAACCACAATAGAGCCAGCCACCAGCCCTGATGCAGCGACAGCTACTTCCGGAACCACAGCAGAGCCAGCCACCAGCCCTGATGCAGCGACAGCTACTGCCGGAACCACAGCTGGGCAAACCAGCCCTACCGAAACCACAATAGAGCCAGCCACCAGCCCTGACACAGCGACAGCTACTTCCGGAACCACAGCAGAGCCAGCCACCAGCCCTGACACAGCGACAGCTACTGCCGGAACCACAGCAGGGCAAACCAGCCCTGCCGGAACCACAATAGAGCCAGCCACCAGCCCTGACACAGCGACAGCTACTTCCGGAACCACAGCAGAGCCAGCCACCAGCCCTGACGCAGCGACAACTACTTCCGGAACCACAGCAGAGCCAGCCACCAGCCCTGACGCAGCGACAGCTACTTCCGGAACCACAGCAGAGCCAGCCACCAGCCCTGACGCAGCGACAGCTACTTCCGGAACCACAGCAGAGCCAGCCACCAGCCCTGATGCAGCGACAGCTACTTCCGGAACCACAGCAGAGCCAGCCACCAGCCCTGATGCAGCGACAGCTACTTCTGGAACCACAGCAGAGCCAGCCACTAGCCCTGACACAGCGACAGCTACTGCCGGAACCACAGCAGGGCAAAACAGCCCTGCCGGAACCACAATAGAGCCAGTCACCAGCCCTGATGCAGCGACAGCTACTTCCGGAACCACAGCAGAGCCAGCCACCAGCCCTGACACAGCGACAGCTACTTCCGGAACCACAGCAGAGCCAGCCACCAGCCCTGACGCAGCGACAGCTACTTCCGGAACCACAGCAGAGCCAGCCACCAGCCCTGATGCAGCGACAGCTACTGCCGGAACCACAGCAGGGCAAACCAGCCCTGACGGAACCACAGCAGAGCCAGCCACCAGCCCTGATGCAGCGACAGCTACTCCCGGAACCACAGCAGGGCCAGCCACCAGCCCTGACGCAGCGACAGCTACTTCCGGAACCACAGCAGAGCCAGCCACCAGCCCTGACGCAGTGACAGCTACTTCCGGAACCACAGCAGAGCCAGCCACCAGCCCTGAAGGAACCGCAGCAGCGACAGCTACTGTCGTAACCACAGCAGAGCCAGCCACCAGCCCTGAAGGAACCACAGGGCTGCCAGCCACCAGCCCTGATGCAGCGACAGCTACTTCCGGAACCACAGCAGGGCCAGCCACCAGCCCTGACACAGCGACAGCTACTTCCGGAACCACAGCAGAGACAGCCACCAGCCCTGACGCAGCAACAGCTACTTCCGGAACCACAGCAGAGCCAGCCACCAGCCCTGACGGAACCACAGCAGAGCCAGCCACCAGCCCTGAAGGAACCACAGGGCTGCCAGCCACCAGCCCTGACACAGCGACAGCTACTTCCGGAACCACAGCAGAGCCAGCCACCAGCCCTGAAGGAACCACAGCAGAGCCAGCCACCAGCCCTGACACAGCGACAGCTACTTCCGGGACCACAGTAGAGCCAGCCACCAGCCCTGACGCAGCGACAGCTACTTCCGGAACCACAGCAGAGCCAGCCACCAGCCCTGACGCAGCAACAGCTACTGCCGGAACCACAGCAGGGCAAACCAGCCCTGACGGAACCACAGCAGAGCCAGCCACCAGCCCTGACGCAGCGACAGCTACTGCCGGAACCACAGCAGGGCAAACCAGCCCTGACGGAACCACAGCAGAGCCAGCCACCAGCCCTGACGCAGCGACAGCTACTGCCGGAACCACAGCAGGGCAAACCAGCCCTGCTGGAACCACAATAGAGCCAGCCACCAGCCCTGATGCAGCGACAGCTACTTCCGGAACCACAGCAGAGCCAGCCACCAGCCCTGACGCAGCGACAGCTACTTCCGGAACCACAGCAGAGCCAGCCACCAGCCCTGACGCAGCGACAGCTACTGCCGGAACCACAGCAGGGCAAACCAGCCCTGCTGGAACCACAATAGAGCCAGCCACCAGCCCTGACGCAGCGACAGCTACTTCCGGAACAACAGCAGAGCCAGCCACAAGCCCTGACGCAGCGACAGCTACTTCCGGAACCACAGCAGAGCCAGCCACCAGCCCTGACGCAGCGACAGCTACTTCTGGAACCACAGCAGAGCCAGCCACCAGCCCTGACGCAGCAACAGCTACTGCCGGAACCACAGCAGAGCCAGCCACCAGCCCTGACGCAGCGACAGCTACTGCCGGAACCACAGCAGGGCAAACCAGCCCTGACGGAACCACAGCAGAGCCAGCCACCAGCCCTGACGCAGCGACAGCTACTTCCGGAACCACAGCAGAGCAAGCCACCAGCCCTGACGCAGCGACAGCTACTTCCGGAACCACAGCAGAGCCAGCCACCAGCCCTGACGCAGCAACAGCTACTGCCGGAACCACAGCAGGGCAAACCAGCCCTGACGGAACCACAGCAGAGCCAGCCACCAGCCCTGACGCAGCGACAGCTACTGCCGGAACCACAGCAGGGCAAACCAGCCCTGACGGAACCACAGCAGAGCCAGTCACCAGCCCTGACACAGCGACAGCTACTTCCGGAACCACAGCAGAGCCAGCCACCAGCCCTGAAGGAACCACAGCAGAGCCAGCCACCAGCCCTGACACAGCGACAGCTACTTCCGGAACCACAGTTGAGCCAGCCACCAGCCCTGACGCAGCGACAGCTACTTCCGGAACCACAGCAGAGCCAGCCACCAGCCCTGACGCAGCAACAGCTACTGCCGGAACCACAGCAGGGCAAACCAGCCCTGACGGAACCACAGCAGAGCCAGCCACCAGCCCTGACGCAGCGACAGCTACTGCCGGAACCACAGCAGGGCAAACCAGCCCTGACGGAACCACAGCAGAGCCAGTCACCAGCCCTGACACAGCGACAGCTACTTCCGGAACCACAGCAGAGCCAGCCACCAGCCCTGAAGGAACAACAGCAGAGCCAGCCACCAGCCCTGACACAGCGACAGCTACTTCCGGAACCACAGTTGAGCCAGCCACCAGCCCTGACGCAGCGACAGCTACTTCCGGAACCACAGCAGAGCCAGCCACCAGCCCTGACGCAGCAACAGCTACTGCCGGAACCACAGCAGGGCAAACCAGCCCTGACGGAACCACAGCAGAGCCAGCCACCAGCCCTGACGCAGTGACAGCTACTGCCGGAACCACAGCAGGGCAAACCAGCCCTGACGGAACCACAGCAGAGCCAGCCACCAGCCCTGACGCAGCGACAGCTACTGCCGGAACCACAGCAGGGCAAACCAGCCCTGACGGATCCACAGCAGAGCCAGCCACCAGCCCTGACACAGCGACAGCTACTGCCGGAACCACAGCAGGGCAAACCAGCCCTCACGGAACCACAGCAGAGCCAGCCACCAGCCCTGACACAGCGACAGCTACTTCCAGAGCCACAGCAGAGCCAGCCACCAGCCCTGACACAGCGACAGTTACTTCCGGGACCACAGCAGAGCCAGCCACCAGCCCTGAAGGAACCACAGCAGAGCCAGCCACCAGCCCTGACGCAGCGACAGCTACTTCTGGAACCACAGCAGAGCCAGCCACCAGCCCTGACACAGCGACAGCTACTTCCGGAACCACAGCAGAGCCAGCCACCAGCCCTGACGCAGCGACAGCTACTTCCGGAACCACAGCAGAGCCAGCCACAAGCCCTGACGCAGCGACAGCTACTTCCGGAACCACAGCAGAGCCAGCCACCAGCCCTGACGCAGCGACAGCTACTTCTGGAACCACAGCAGAGCCAGCCACCAGCCCTGACGCAGCAACAGCTACTGCCGGAACCACAGCAGAGCCAGCCACCAGCCCTGACGCAGCGACAGCTACTGCCGGGACCACAGCAGAGCCAGCCACCAGCCCTGACGCAGCGACAGCTACTTCCGGAACCACAGCAGAGCCAGCCACCAGCCCTGACGCAGCAACAGCTACTGCCGGAACCACAGCAGGGCAAACCAGCCCTGACGGAACCACAGCAGAGCCAGCCACCAGCCCTGAAGCAGCGACAGCTACTGCCGGAACCACAGCAGGGCAAACCAGCCCTGACGGAACCACAGCAGAGCCAGCCACCAGCCCTGACGCAGCGACAGCTACTGCCGGAACCACAGCAGGGCAAACCAGCCCTGACGGATCCACAGCAGAGCCAGCCACCAGCCCTGACACAGCGACAGCTACTGCCGGAACCACAGCAGGGCAAACCAGCCCTCACGGAACCACAGCAGAGCCAGCCACCAGCCCTGACACAGCGACAGCTACTTCCGGAACCACAGCAGAGCCAGCCACCAGCCCTGACACAGCGACAGCTACTTCCGGGACCACAGCGAAGCCAGCCACCAGCCCTGAAGGAACCACAGCAGAGCCAGCCACCAGCCCTGACGCAGCGACAGCTACTTCTGGAACCACAGCAGAGCCAGCCACCAGCCCTGACACAGCGACAGCTACTGCCGGAACCACAGCAGGGCAAACCAGCCCTCACGGAACCACAGCAGAGCCAGCCACCAGCCCTGACACAGCGACAGCTACTTCCGGAACCACAGCAGAGCCAGCCACCAGCCCTGACACAGCGACAGCTACTTCCGGGACCACAGCAGAGCCAGCCACCAGCCCTGAAGGAACCACAGCAGAGCCAGCCACCAGCCCTGACGCAGCGACAGCTACTTCCGGGACCACAGCAGAGCCAGCCACCAGCCCTGAAGGAACCACAGCAGAGCCAGCCACCAGCCCTGACGCAGCGACAGCTACTTCTGGAACCACAGCAGAGCCAGCCACCAGCCCTGACACAGCGACAGCTACTTCCGGAACCACAGCAGAGCCAGCCACCAGCCCTGACGCAGCGACAGCTACTTCCGGAACCACAGCAGAGCCAGCCACAAGCCCTGACGCAGCGACAGCTACTTCCGGAACCACAGCAGAGCCAGCCACCAGCCCTGACGCAGCAACAGCTACTTCTGGAACCACAGCAGAGCCAGCCACCAGCCCTGACGCAGCAACAGCTACTGCCGGAACCACAGCAGAGCCAGCCACCAGCCCTGACGCAGCGACAGCTACAGCCGGGACCACAGCAGAGCCAGCCACCAGCCCTGACGCAGCGACAGCTACTTCCGGAACCACAGCAGAGCCAGCCACCAGCCCTGACGCAGCAACAGCTACTGCCGGAACCACAGCAGGGCAAACCAGCCCTGACGGAACCACAGCAGAGCCAGCCACCAGCCCTGACGCAGCGACAGCTACTGCCGGAACCACAGCAGGGCAAACCAGCCCTGACGGAACCACAGCAGAGCCAGCCACCAGCCCTGACGCAGCGACAGCTACTGCCGGAACCACAGCAGGGCAAACCAGCCCTGACGGATCCACAGCAGAGCCAGCCACCAGCCCTGACACAGCGACAGCTACTGCCGGAACCACAGCAGGGCAAACCAGCCCTCACGGAACCACAGCAGAGCCAGCCACCAGCCCTGACACAGCGACAGCTACTTCCGGAACCACAGCAGAGCCAGCCACCAGCCCTGACACAGCGACAGCTACTTCCGGAACCACAGCAGAGCCAGCCACCAGCCCTGACGCAGCAACCACAGCAGGGCAAACCAGCCCTCACGGAACCACAGCAGAGCCAGCCACCAGCCCTGACACAGCGACAGCTACTTCCGGAACCACAGCAGAGCCAGCCACCAGCCCTGACACAGCGACAGCTACTTCCGGGACCACAGCGAAGCCAGCCACCAGCCCTGAAGGAACCACAGCAGAGCCAGCCACCAGCCCTGACGCAGCGACAGCTACTTCTGGAACCACAGCAGAGCCAGCCACCAGCCCTGACACAGCGACAGCTACTGCCGGAACCACAGCAGGGCAAACCAGCCCTCACGGAACCACAGCAGAGCCAGCCACCAGCCCTGACACAGCGACAGCTACTTCCGGAACCACAGCAGAGCCAGCCACCAGTCCTGACACAGCGACAGCTACTTCCGGGACCACAGCAGAGCCAGCCACCAGCCCTGAAGGAACCACAGCAGAGCCAGCCACCAGCCCTGACGCAGCGACAGCTACTTCCGGGACCACAGCAGAGCCAGCCACCAGCCCTGAAGGAACCACAGCAGAGCCAGCCACCAGCCCTGACGCAGCGACAGCTACTTCTGGAACCACAGCAGAGCCAGCCACCAGCCCTGACACAGCGACAGCTACTTCCGGAACCACAGCAGAGCCAGCCACCAGCCCTGACGCAGCGACAGCTACTTCCGGAACCACAGCAGAGCCAGCCACAAGCCCTGACGCAGCGACAGCTACTTCCGGAACCACAGCAGAGCCAGCCACCAGCCCTGACGCAGCAACAGCTACTTCTGGAACCACAGCAGAGCCAGCCACCAGCCCTGACGCAGCAACAGCTACTGCCGGAACCACAGCAGAGCCAGCCACCAGCCCTGACGCAGCGACAGCTACAGCCGGGACCACAGCAGAGCCAGCCACCAGCCCTGACGCAGCGACAGCTACTTCCGGAACCACAGCAGAGCCAGCCACCAGCCCTGACGCAGCAACAGCTACTGCCGGAACCACAGCAGGGCAAACCAGCCCTGACGGAACCACAGCAGAGCCAGCCACCAGCCCTGACGCAGCGACAGCTACTGCCGGAACCACAGCAGGGCAAACCAGCCCTGACGGAACCACAGCAGAGCCAGCCACCAGCCCTGACGCAGCGACAGCTACTGCCGGAACCACAGCAGGGCAAACCAGCCCTGACGGATCCACAGCAGAGCCAGCCACCAGCCCTGACACAGCGACAGCTACTGCCGGAACCACATTAGGGCAAACCAGCCCTCACGGAACCACAGCAGAGCCAGCCACCAGCCCTGACACAGCGACAGCTACTTCCGGAACCACAGCAGAGCCAGCCACCAGCCCTGACACAGCGACAGCTACTTCCGGAACCACAGCAGAGCCAGCCACCAGCCCTGACGCAGCAACCACAGCAGGGCAAACCAGCCCTCACGGAACCACAGCAGAGCCAGCCACCAGCCCTGACACAGCGACAGCTACTTCCGGAACCACAGCAGAGCCAGCCACCAGCCCTGACACAGCGACAGCTACTTCCGGGACCACAGTGAAGCCAGCCACCAGCCCTGAAGGAACCACAGCAGAGCCAGCCACCAGCCCTGACGCAGCGACAGCTACTTCTGGAACCACAGCAGAGCCAGCCACCAGCCCTGACACAGCGACAGCTACTGCCGGAACCACAGCAGGGCAAACCAGCCCTCACGGAACCACAGCAGAGCCAGCCACCAGCCCTGACACAGCGACAGCTACTTCCGGAACCACAGCAGAGCCAGCCACCAGCCCTGACACAGCGACAGCTACTTCCGGGACCACAGCAGAGCCAGCCACCAGCCCTGAAGGAACCACAGCAGAGCCAGCCACCAGCCCTGACGCAGCGACAGCTACTTCCGGACCACAGCAGAGCCAGCCACCAGCCCTGAAGGAACCACAGCAGAGCCAGCCACCAGCCCTGACGCAGCGACAGCTACTTCTGGAACCACAGCAGAGCCAGCCACCAGCCCTGACACAGCGACAGCTACTTCCGGAACCACAGCAGAGCCAGCCACCAGCCCTGACGCAGCGACAGCTACTTCCGGAACCACAGCAGAGCCAGCCACAAGCCCTGACGCAGCGACAGCTACTTCCGGAACCACAGCAGAGCCAGCCACCAGCCCTGACGCAGCAACAGCTACTTCTGGAACCACAGCAGAGCCAGCCACCAGCCCTGACGCAGCAACAGCTACTGCCGGAACCACAGCAGAGCCAGCCACCAGCCCTGATGCAGCGACAGCTACAGCCGGGACCACAGCAGAGCCAGCCACCAGCCCTGACGCAGCGACAGCTACTTCCGGAACCACAGCAGAGCCAGCCACCAGCCCTGACGCAGCAACAGCTACTGCCGGAACCACAGCAGGGCAAACCAGCCCTGACGGAACCACAGCAGAGCCAGCCACCAGCCCTGACGCAGCGACAGCTACTGCCGGAACCACAGCAGGGCAAACCAGCCCTGACGGAACCACAGCAGAGCCAGCCACCAGCCCTGACGCAGCGACAGCTACTGCCGGAACCACAGCAGGGCAAACCAGCCCTGACGGATCCACAGCAGAGCCAGCCACCAGCCCTGACACAGCGACAGCTACTGCCGGAACCACAGCAGGGCAAACCAGCCCTGACGGAACCACAGCAGAGCCAGCCACCAGCCCTGACACAGCGACAGCTACTTCCGGAACCACAGCAGAGCCAGCCACCAGCCCTGACACAGCGACAGCTACTTCCGGGACCACAGCAGAGCCAGCCACCAGCCCTGAAGGAACCACAGCAGAGCCAGCCACCAGCCCTGACGCAGCGACAGCTACTTCTGGAACCACAGCAGAGCCAGCCACCAGCCCTGACACAGCGACAGCTACTTCGGAACCACAGCAGAGCCAGCCACCAGCCCTGACGCAGCAACAGCTACTGCCGGAACCACAGCAGGGCAAACCAGCCCTGACGGAACCACAGCAGAGCCAGCCACCAGCCCTGACGCAGCGACAGCTACTTCCGGAACCACAGCAGAGCCAGCCACCAGCCCTGACGCAGCGACAGCTACTTCCGGAACCACAGCAGAGCCAGCCACCAGCCCTGACGCAGCAACAGCTACTGCCGGAACCACAGCAGGGCAAACCAGCCCTGACGGAACCACAGCAGAGCCAGCCACCAGCCCTGACGCAGCGACAGCTACTGCCGGAACCACAGCAGGGCAAACCAGCCCTGACGGAACCACAGCAGAGCCAGCCACCAGCCCTGACACAGCGACAGCTACTGCCGGAACCACAGCAGGGCAAACCAGCCCTGACGGAACCACAGCAGAGCCAGCCACCAGCCCTGACACAGCGACAGCTACTTCCGGAACCACAGCAGAGCCAGCCACCAGCCCTGACACAGCGACAGCTACTTCCGGGACCACAGCAGAGCCAGCCACCAGCCCTGAAGGAACCACAGCAGAGCCAGCCACCAGCCCTGACGCAGCGACAGCTACTTCCGGAACCACAGCAGAGCCAGCCACCAGCCCTGACACAGCGACAGCTACTTCCGGAACCACAGCAGAGCCAGCCACCAGCCCTGACGCAGCAACAGCTACTGCCGGAACCACAGCAGGGCAAACCAGCCCTGACGGAACACAGCAGAGCCAGCCACCAGCCCTGACGCAGCGACAGCTACTTCCGGAACCACAGCAGAGCCAGCCACCAGCCCTGACGCAGCGACAGCTACTGCCGGAACCACAGCAGGGCAAACCAGCCCTGACGGAACCACAGCAGAGCCAGTCACCAGCCCTGACACAGCGACAGCTACTTCCGGAACCACAGCAGAGCCAGCCACCAGCCCTGAAGGAACCACAGCAGAGCCAGCCACCAGCCCTGACACAGCGACAGCTACTTCCGGAACCACAGCAGAGCCAGCCACCAGCCCTGACGCAGCGACAGCTACTTCCGGAACCACAGCAGAGCCAGCCACCAGCCCTGACGCAGCAACAGCTACTGCCGGAACCACAGCAGGGCAAACCAGCCCTGACGGAACCACAGCAGAGCCAGCCACCAGCCCTGACGCAGCGACAGCTACTGCCGGAACCACAGCAGGGCAAACCAGCCCTGACGGAACCACAGCAGAGCCAGCCACCAGCCCTGACACAGCGACAGCTACTGCCGGAACCACAGCAGGGCAAACCAGCCCTGACGGAACCACAGCAGAGCCAGCCACCAGCCCTGACACAGCGACAGCTACTTCCGGAACCACAGCAGAGCCAGCCACCAGCCCTGACACAGCGACAGCTACTTCCGGGACCACAGCAGAGCCAGCCACCAGCCCTGAAGGAACCACAGCAGAGCCAGCCACCAGCCCTGACGCAGCGACAGCTACTTCTGGAACCACAGCAGAGCCAGCCACCAGCCCTGACACAGCGACAGCTACTTCCGGAACCACAGCAGAGCCAGCCACCAGCCCTGACGCAGCAACAGCTACTGCCGGAACCACAGCAGGGCAAACCAGCCCTGACGGAACCACAGCAGAGCCAGCCACCAGCCCTGACGCAGCGACAGCTACTTCCGGAACCACAGCAGAGCCAGCCACCAGCCCTGACGCAGCGACAGCTACTTCCGGAACCACAGCAGAGCCAGCCACCAGCCCTGACGCAGCAACAGCTACTGCCGGAACCACAGCAGGGCAAACCAGCCCTGACGGAACCACAGCAGAGCCAGTCACCAGCCCTGACACAGCGACAGCTACTTCCGGAACCACAGCAGAGCCAGCCACCAGCCCTGAAGGAACCACAGCAGAGCCAGCCACCAGCCCTGACACAGCGACAGCTACTGCCGGAACCACAGCAGGGCAAACCAGCCCTGACGGAACCACAGCAGAGCCAGCCACCAGCCCTGACACAGCGACAGCTACTTCCGGAACCACAGCAGAGCCAGCCACCAGCCCTGACACAGCGACAGCTACTTCCGGGACCACAGCAGAGCCAGCCACCAGCCCTGAAGGAACCACAGCAGAGCCAGCCACCAGCCCTGACGCAGCGACAGCTACTGCCGGAACCACAGCAGAGCCAGCCACCAGCCCTGACACAGCGACAGCTACTTCCGGAACCACAGCAGAGCCAGCCACCAGCCCTGACACAGCAACAGCTACTGCCGGAACCACAGCAGGGCAAACCAGCCCTGACGGAACCACAGCAGAGCCAGCCACCAGCCCTGACACAGCGACAGCTACTTCCGGAACCACAGCAGAGCCAGCCACCAGCCCTGACACAGCGACAGCTACTTCCGGGACCACAGCAGAGCCAGCCACCAGCCCTGAAGGAACCACAGCAGAGCCAGCCACCAGCCCTGACGCAGCGACAGCTACTGCCGGAACCACAGCAGGGCAAACCAGCCCTGACGGAACCACAGCAGAGCCAGCCACCAGCCCTGACGCAGCGACAGCTACTGCCGGAACCACAGCAGGGCAAACCAGCCCTGACGGAACCACAGCAGAGCCAGCCACCAGCCCTGACACAGCGACAGCTACTTCCGGAACCACAGCAGAGCCAGCCACCAGCCCTGACACAGCGACAGCTACTTCCGGGACCACAGCAGAGCCAGCCACCAGCCCTGAAGGAACCACAGCAGAGCCAGCCACCAGCCCTGAAGGAACCACAGCAGAGCCAGCCACCAGCCCTGACGCAGCGACAGCTACTTCTGGAACCACAGCAGAGCCAGCCACCAGCCCTGACACAGCGACAGCTACTTTCGGAACCACAGCAGAGCCAGCCACCAGCCCTGACGCAGCAACAGCTACTGCCGGAACCACAGCAGGGCAAACCAGCCCTGACGGAACCACAGCAGAGCCAGCCACCAGCCCTGACGCAGCGACAGCTACTGCCGGAACCACAGCAGGGCAAACCAGCCCTGCTGGAACCACAATAGAGCCAGCCACCAGCCCTGACGCAGCGACAGCTACTTCCGGAACCACAGCAGAGCCAGCCACCAGCCCTGACGCAGCGACAGCTACTTCCGGAACCACAGCAGAGCCAGCCACCAGCCCTGACGCAGCAACAGCTACTGCCGGAACCACAGCAGGGCAAACCAGCCCTGACGGAACCACAGCAGAGCCAGTCACCAGCCCTGACACAGCGACAGCTACTTCCGGAACCACAGCAGAGCCAGCCACCAGCCCTGAAGGAACCACAGCAGAGCCAGCCACCAGCCCTGACACAGCGACAGCTACTGCCGGAACCACAGCAGGGCAAACCAGCCCTGACGGAACCACAGCAGAGCCAGCCACCAGCCCTGACACAGCGACAGCTACTTCCGGAACCACAGCAGAGCCAGCCACCAGCCCTGACACAGCGACAGCTACTTCCGGAACCACAGCAGAGCCAGCCACCAGCCCTGAAGGAACCACAGCAGAGCCAGCCACCAGCCCTGACGCAGCGACAGCTACTTCTGGAACCACAGCAGAGCCAGCCACCAGCCCTGACACAGCGACAGCTACTTCCGGAACCACAGCAGAGCCAGCCACCAGCCCTGACGCAGCAACAGCTACTGCCGGAACCACAGCAGGGCAAACCAGCCCCGACGGAACGACAGCAGAGCCAGCCACCAGCCCTGACGCAGCGACAGCTACTTCCGGAACCACAGCAGAGCCAGCCACCAGCCCTGACGCAGCAACAGCTACTGCCGGAACCACAGCAGGGCAAACCAGCCCTGACGGAACCACAGCAGAGCCAGCCACCAGCCCTGACGCAGCGACAGCTACTGCCGGAACCACAGCAGGGCAAACCAGCCCTGCTGGAACCACAATAGAGCCAGCCACCAGCCCTGACGCAGCGACAGCTACTTCCGGAACCACAGCAGAGCCAGCCACCAGCCCTGACGCAGCGACAGCTACTTCCGGAACCACAGCAGAGCCAGCCACCAGCCCTGACGCAGCAACAGCTACTGCCGGAACCACAGCAGGGCAAACCAGCCCTGACGGAACCACAGCAGAGCCAGTCACCAGCCCTGACACAGCGACAGCTACTTCCGGAACCACAGCAGAGCCAGCCACCAGCCCTGAAGGAACCACAGCAGAGCCAGCCACCAGCCCTGACACAGCGACAGCTACTGCCGGAACCACAGCAGGGCAAACCAGCCCTGACGGAACCACAGCAGAGCCAGCCACCAGCCCTGACACAGCGACAGCTACTTCCGGAACCACAGCAGAGCCAGCCACCAGCCCTGACACAGCGACAGCTACTTCCGGAACCACAGCAGAGCCAGCCACCAGCCCTGAAGGAACCACAGCAGAGCCAGCCACCAGCCCTGACGCAGCGACAGCTACTTCTGGAACCACAGCAGAGCCAGCCACCAGCCCTGACACAGCGACAGCTACTTCCGGAACCACAGCAGAGCCAGCCACCAGCCCTGACGCAGCAACAGCTACTGCCGGAACCACAGCAGGGCAAACCAGCCCTGACGGAACGACAGCAGAGCCAGCCACCAGCCCTGACGCAGCGACAGCTACTTCCGGAACCACAGCAGAGCCAGCCACCAGCCCTGACGCAGCGACAGCTACTTCCGGAACCACAGCAGAGCCAGCCACCAGCCCTGACGCAGCAACAGCTACTGCCGGAACCACAGCAGGGCAAACCAGACCTGACGGAACCACAGCAGAGCCAGCCACCAGCCCTGACACAGCGACAGCTACTGCCGGAACCACAGCAGGGCAAACCAGCCCTGACACAGCGACAGCTACTTCCGGAACCACAGTAGAGCCAGCCACCAGCCCTGACACAGCGACAGCTACTTCCGGAACCACAGTAGAGCCAGCCACCAGCCCTGACGCAGCGACAGCTACTTCCGGAACCACAGCAGAGCCAGCCACCAGCCCTGACGCAGCAACAGCTACTGCCGGAACCACAGCAGAGCCAGCCACCAGCCCTGACACAGCGACAGCTACTTCCGGAACCACAGCAGAGCCAGCCACCAGCCCTGAAGGAACCACAGCAGAGCCAGCCACCAGCCCTGACACAGCGACAGCTACTGCCGGAACCACAGCAGGGCAAACCAGCCCTGACGGAACCACAGCAGAGCCAGCCACCAGCCCTGACACAGCGACAGCTACTTCCGGAACCACAGCAGAGCCAGCCACCAGCCCTGACACAGCGACGGCTACTTCCGGGACCACAGCAGAGCCAGCCACCAGCCCTGAAGGAACCACAGCAGAGCCAGCCACCAGCCCTGACGCAGCGACAGCTACTTCTGGAACCACAGCAGAGCCAGCCACCAGCCCTGACACAGCGACAGCTACTTCCGGAACCACAGCAGAGCCAGCCACCAGCCCTGACGCAGCAACAGCTACTGCCGGAACCACAGCAGGGCAAACCAGCCCTGACGGAACGACAGCAGAGCCAGCCACCAGCCCTGACGCAGCGACATCTACTTCCGGAACCACAGCAGAGCCAGCCACCAGCCCTGACGCAGCGACAGCTACTTCCGGAACCACAGCAGAGCCAGCCACCAGCCCTGACGCAGCAACAGCTACTGCCGGAACCACAGCAGGGCAAACCAGCCCTGAAGGAACCACAGCAGAGCCAGCCACCAGCCCTGACGGAACCACAGCAGAGCCAGCCACCAGCCCTGACGCAGCGACAGCTACTGCCAGAACCACAGCAGGGCAAACCAGCCCTGCTGGAACCACAATAGAGCCAGCCACCAGCCCTGACGCAGCGACAGCTACTTCCGGAACCACAGCAGAGCCAGCCACCAGCCCTGACGCAGCAACAGCTACTGCCGGAACCACAGCAGGGCAAACCAGCCCTGACGGAACCACAGCAGAGCCAGTCACCAGCCCTGACACAGCGACAGCTACTTCCGGAACCACAGCAGAGCCAGCCACCAGCCCTGAAGGAACCACAGCAGAGCCAGCCACCAGCCCTGACACAGCGACAGCTACTTCCGGAACCACAGTAGAGCCAGCCACCAGCCCTGACACAGCGACAGCTACTTCCGGAACCACAGCAGAGCCAGCCACCAGCCCCTGACGCAGCGACAGCTACTGCCGGAACCACAGCAGGGCAAACCAGCCCTGCTGGAACCACAGCAGAGCCAGCCACCAGCCCTGCTGGAACCACAATAGAGCCAGCCACCAGCCCTGACGCAGCGACAGCTACTTCCGGAACCACAGCAGAGCCAGCCACCAGCCCTGACGCAGCGACAGCTACTTCTGGAACCACAGCAGAGCCAGCCACCAGCCCTGACGCAGCAACAGCTACTGCCGGAACCACAGCAGGGCAAACCAGCCCTGACGGAACTAGTCCTGTTGTAACTACAGCTGAACCCACCAGTCCTGTTGTAACTACAGCTAAACCAACGACTCCTATTATTGTTACAACACATTACCTACAAGCATCAGCCCGACTACAACAACTAAAGTCCCTATATTGTGTGAAAATGGTGGAACTCCAAACCCCAACGGAGAAAGTTGCATCTGCCCCGACAATTATAAAGGCAGGACATGCAAAGACATTGTTGACAATCGTTTCACCAGGTACGTTGGCCATTTTGTCTGATAAACACTTATTACATAGTCAAAATGTTACCTCAGAAAGGACAAAGTGATTAATAAAAATAAAAAAATCACCATACTGTACCTTTTCAACGATTTTAACTTTTAACTTATTTTGGTTTTGTTTTAAGAACAAATTGAGAGGTCAGCGTTAGTCAGAATGGAAGTAGCTGAGCCTTTCATACCAGAGTACGAAAATAAGGAATCTACCGAATACAAGGACTTTGTTGAAACTTTCACTACAGATGTAAGTAACCACTTTAAAAAGTTTACCATTACAAGGAAATACCATTTCCAGTAGGCTATGTATTCATGAGTGTTCAACCCTGCATGTGTTGCTGTTTCAGATGGAGAAATATTACATTACGCGGATTCAAAACTTCAAATCAGTGAATGTCACCAATTTAAGGTAACGTCCACTTACTCTCCTATGTTTTTTTTCCTGGTTGTTTTTTTTTAAATTTTACTACTTTAATTCGAGTAACCGGAATTTCCGAACCTTGAATTTTTGGATCAGATTTGTTTTTTTACATTGAGATAAATTAATATTAATTTTTTAAAGAGGTGAATTCAAAACCCCCAAAATTTGGCGGTGTTAAAGTTTTAATATATTAAATATAAGTATTCAATGCCTTTTAAGAAAAAAAAACATGATTTCACTGTCTTCTTCCCTGAACAAACAGCCGTCCGGCAACAAGACGCAGAAGATCTGCGACACAAGACGGCCTGTCGGACAAGGTAACCATGGTAACTTTATCCGTGTCAAACCATTCGTAACGGTCGTGCACAAAGATATATATATATCTATGGTCGTACACGCATCTTAATCTTCATGCAAACAATTATGTTGATGTTCAGATATTTCACTGACGTTGGCTGTTAATCCCTACCTTCTCAGATTGAAGATGGGGCCTTAAACTATATCAGGATGGAAAACAACGGGTAAAGTATAAACTAAGATTATAGTGATAACTACCACAAACAAAGATGTGCATTTCAGAATATGGGTAATACAGGTACGATGTGCATTTCAGAATAAGGGTAATACAATTACACTATAAGACACTTTCCTTGAAACGGTATTGAAAAGGTCATGGGTTTAAACTATTACTGATAAAGATTTTACAAGAATTAGTCATTCTTACATTTTCCTCACATCCAGGGTAAGAGTCGAACACAACGTTGTTTTGGAGGTTAACAATTCCGCACAGTCAGAGACTGAATTCGACACTTTATTTGAGCAAGTTCAGATCGCTGTAAAAGATGTCAAAACCTGTTCTGAAGTCACGACAGGTAAACAAATTTATTTTTACCAAGGGACTTTTTATTTTTACAACTGGTAATTATTGGGATCACAGTCTCATAAGATTTAAGGCCATTTAAAAACAGCAGTTTCAGGTAGAATGTATGTGTTTTTTTACCAACCTAATCTCCTACTCTTAATAATCACTCTAGGTTGTCCTGAGTTCAACGTAACCAGAACAGAACCACCAGAAAAAGAAGATTTGGATCTAACAGGTAAGTAAGAATAACTATACGGCGACGACATGTTCAAGATTGATAGAAGAATCTGTGTGTGTGTGTGTGTGTGTGTGTGTGTGTGTATGTGTGTGTGTGTGTGTGTGTGTATGTGTGTGTGTGTGTGTGTGTGTGTGTATGTGTGTGTGTATGTGTGTATGTGTGTGTGTGTGTGTGTGTGTGTGTGTGTGTGTGTGTGTGTGTGTGTGAGAAACAGTGTGTGTGTTTTCAGCCGGGGACAAAGGTTTCTTCACACGTTTTGAAAATGGGAACGGCCGCATCCTCAGTGTTTGAACAAAGCTGTCCCAACCACATCTAAAAACAAACATATGCCCTCTCTGTGTCTGTGTCCCCCTCTCCCCTCTCTCTCTCCCCTCTCTCTTCCACTCCCCCCTCCCCCCTCCCCCTCCCCCTCCCCCTCCCCCTCCCCCTCTCCCTCTCCCTCTCCCTCTCCCTCTCCCTCTCCCTCTCCCTCTCCCTCTCCCTCTCCCTCTCCCTCTCCCTCTCCCTCTCCCTCTCCCTCTCCCTCTCCCCCTCCCCCTCCCCCTCCCCCTCCCCCTCCCCCCTCCCCCTCCCTCTCCCTCTCCCTCTCCCTCTCCCTCTCCCTCTCCGCCCCCCCCCCTCTCTCTCTCAGCTTTTTGTAAAAACTTGGTCTCGAACCCGGAGCATGCAGAGTACTACCAGGCTGTCAACATAAGCGGCATTCTGAAGTGTGTTAATAAGTGCGATCGTGAACATCCTGATCCCTTCACATGTGACCACGAGGGCAGCTGTGCTGTCTCAGCGGCTGAAGGACCCCCAGTGCTAGTATGTGCTTTACTTTACAACTACACACAGACACACACAAGTATGTGCTTTACTTTACAACTACACACAGACACACACAAGTATGTGCTTCACTTTACAACTACACACAGACACACACAAGTATGTGCTTCACTTTACAACTACACACACACACACACACACAAGTATGTGCTTCACTTTACAACTACACACAGACACACACACTCCTTAACACCAACACACACACACTCCTTAACACCAACACACACACACACACAAGTATGTGCTTCACTTTACAACTATACACATATACATAGATCTATTGTGTAATCCACACACACAACTTAACATCGACAAACACACACCCACACACACATGTAAGCTTCACTTTACAACTACACACAGACACACACACCTTAACACCAACACACACAAGTATGTGCTTCACTTTACAACTACACACAGACACACACACACTAACAGTGTATCATTGGCGTTGTGTTTCAGCTGTCTCCACACAGGATCCACTTGGTACATGGGCTCCAAGTGTAACCACCCCATCAACAAGATTGGCGTCTACGTGGGGATGAGTGTGACGGGTGTGGTGCTGGTGGTGGTGGTGGGGGTCCTGACTGCCTACGTGCTGCTCACCAAGCAGAGACAGAGCAAGTGAGTCATCGGCTGTAACATACTGACTGTAACATACTGTGTGTTACCTGGTGTGACAGACAGCCTGCTTACTGTAACATACTGTGTGTTACCTGGTGTGACAGACAGCCTGCTTACTGTAACATACTGTGTGTTACCTGGTGTGACAGACAGCCTGCTGACTGTAACATACTGTGTGTTACCTGGTGTGGTGGACTGCAATATAACAGTGTTTTTTTCACATAAAAAATGTTCTCTTCAAACCATGAAGTAAAAGCCTTACGGTGCGAGAATAAACTTTCCCCTTCCCCCTCCTCCTTGCCCTCCCCCCCTTCTCCCTTCCCTCCCTCCCCCTTCTCCCTTCCCTCCCCCTTGCCCTCTCCTCCTTTTCAACTCTTCCTCATTCCTACCCTCGGCCCCTCCAGAAACAAGGACATCAAGGAGCAGATAGTGAATAATTGGCTAGAAGATGACTTCGAGTGGCCCTCGTCTCGACGACCGGCAGGGCCCTACGAAGGTACTAACAACTCCAACATTCCCTCGACATCGTCCCTCCATCTCAAACTTAACCGGTGTCTGTAAATCATATCCAGTGTGGACTTTCGCTGTGACGGCGTATGAAATCAAACCTGGAGGATCTAGCCAGATCCTGATCTTGTACCTACTGTCTCTCCTCTGACCAGGGGCTAATAACACAACGTTCGAGGAAGAAGGGCTGAACATGTACCAGGGGTCTGGCGGGTCCCTTACGGCGGACACCTCTCAGCAGGGTGCCCGCTACCCAGAATCCTCCAGCTCCGCTCACCCTCAGCTCAATCCCTACAACTTTAACAAGCAGCCGGTAGGATGAACAGACATGCACACACACAGACATGCACACACACACACACACAGACACACACAGACATGCACACACACACACACACAGACATGCACACACACAGACATGCACACACACAGACACACACAGACATGCACACACACACACACACAGACATGCACACACACAGACATGCACACACACAGACATGCACACACAGACACCACACACACACACACACAGACACGCACGCACACACGCACAGACACACACACACACACACACACAGACCCACACAGACATGCACAGACATGCACACACACAGACACAGACAAACTGGCAACCTTTAGATTACTAGCCTGATTCCCTAACCCCTAACTCCCCAGACACACAGACACGCACACACACACACTTTAAACAAAGACAGACACACACAGACAAAAGGCATGTAACTTTCCTTCTTGTGTTCCCACAGCTCAGGATTCAAAGACCCCAGATCAAAACATCTGAAGTGTAACTTCACCTTCACACAACGACACTACAGTACATCACTTCCTGTTTGCATCACAACAGTTCTGAGTTACATTCCCCATCACAATAACGATGACATCACAGGAATATTTCAATGTTCTGACTGCATCTCTGTGGTGTCAGGGTTAAAGGTCCAAATCAACCAAATCATAAACTTATTTATCCTAAAAATCCGTCATTTATTGTAAAGCTACAGTAACAGTATAGCCTATTGCCTATGAACAAATGTATATCTTTCTATTCTTTTTATATTGGATCGAAAAAAAAAGACATTGCTTTGGCGGAAGATATCATAATAAACATTATTGTTTACAAAGGGTAAAAACCTTGAGTGGGACTAACTCACACCATGAAATGAATTATCTTGTACTGTGTGATGGAAATGCTGTATCATTCTTTGTTTCTTGATTTTATTACCGTCTATTCCATGTTTACAATGCTGAATGAGATATGGCCATTGCCCAAATTGTAAATAATACCAAACCTATTCTGAATAAAAAGAATGTCAATTATTTCTTTGAACGATTCAATTATTATTTTAACTGTTTTAGAACATTCTGGATACAGATCTTATGTTTGTTAGTGAACAGCTATGGTTGTTGAGACTAGCTATTCAGTCAGACGAATGAGGATCAAGACACAGAAAACTATTCCGTCAATAGCTCGCGGTCTGACGAAACAGTCTTTCCCCGTCACAATGGGTCATATAGAAGCTAATCATTACCTCAGGAAGGAGGAAGGGTATAAAAATATCTGACCTTGTTGGATACATCACAACGATACTGCATGACAACGGCGATCAAACAAAGAATCATAAAAACATGCCGTAGCACGCAATGCTTGATAGGCTACTATCAATAGTCGCTGGTTACTGATCTCGACTGGTGTCCACGTTCACCTTTAACCTCGTTCTGTTTGACGCTGACGTAACTTTCTCAGAGATGCTGAATGAATGACACTGAGGACATGGGGGAAAAGTACTTTTATTTGTCATGTACTATACGCGTGCTTTGTTATAGGTTATTTGGAACCAGTGAAAAGTAGCCCTGTATTAGACAAGCTGCCTTACACAGATCGACAGGAATCCCACCTCAACCCAACCAGCGATGAAACTCCAAAACAAATCTCAAACCTCACGAGGAAGAAAAAGGGCAGAGAGAGAACGACCTCTGATCACATCTTGACTCTTTATAGCAACGAGAGTAGGAAAGAAAAGAAGAAGTCAGTGTTTCCCCTACCATTATATTAGCTGGAAGGTCAGTTGTAAAAATTAAAAAAAGCACCAGATCACAAAATAAGTCATTTAAGGTCACCTTTCCTATAAAACAGGTCTAAAGCTTGCTCTTTTATTAAACAAACTAAATGGCCTCATGTTATTTATCTTATTTACACAACGGCATGTCATTTCTGTCATTAAAAGACACCGCCCCCACACACACCCAAAGCTGTAAACCTAGGGAAAACACTGGAGTGCAAATGGTTAAATCGTGGAACAAAATCGCCGATTTTGCCTTAGGACTGACGTTTCTGGAATGTACACTTGACATTTTACAGACACCGAGCCCGCCTCTTTCTCAATCCCCACGGATAGGAAACCTCGATGGTAGCAGGATATTGGCTATAAACATAGATAAAACATACTTGTTCACCTCCTTAGTAAACACTTCAGGGTACAGTAAAATTGTTAATGTGTGACTGGATTCTGAGGAAAGAGTGAGGAAGTGAAAGTATAAATACTGGATGTGAGGTGTGGAGAAATGGAAACTCAAAAGATGAATCATTTACTGATTATTACTTTGAAGTCTAAGAAGCCTATCAGTAATCAAAACCTCCGTAGCGCAATATATTGCCGTGGATCATAAAACAGACTCATAAAACGAGATGAAAGATAGTAGATACTCTCTGTTCAATACACTTTATTCTTATTCCAATCTAGCAGAAGAAATCTGAAACTCGAAAAGCATATTCTGCCATTTAATAATCTCATATAAAATATTTTGCACTATTAACAGATTAATGGCCTCAGGAACGTGGACACCGCCATTTTCTGCCCTCTTCAAAAGTCTGAACATAAACCGACTCGGTTACCGTAGCAACCCCCGCCTCTCCCGGCCTACTGGGCCTGTCGTCGTGCCAACAGCTGTACAGGCACCATGAAAGGGTTAAGAGGGCACACCGAAGCCTTCCCATTTGTCACCTTCTCCTGGCATCTGCTGCTGCTGCTCCTCGATTGGCCGGAAGCGTTCTGTGACGAAGGCGATTGGCCGTCGGCATGTCCCACGTGGCCAGGGGTCGCCCTCTGCAATTGGGTAGCATCCGACGCAACAGAAGGAGGAGGGACCAGGTTGCCGGGGGCCTCCGTTGCCACGGCAGCCTCTCCCTGATTGGTGGGCTGCAACCCGTCTCTGTCCTGGCCCTCTGGAGAGGGACCAATACCTGCCTCCCTTCCCCCGCTCACCTGGGCCTGATGAAAGACCCCCGCTGGCCCCGCCCCTCCGCCATCTTGTGCCTCCTGGGCGGCCATGTTGGCTCCGGCCTCGCTGCGGCCCACGGGAGACGTGAGGCTGGCATGTGCCTGGGGTGGAAGGCACAACATCACGGAGTCAGAACTCGGGAACAGGACGTGTTCTAGATCTGCACTGGAGTTCTGGAGATTCCTCCGAGCCTTCCATTGGAGGCCCCACTCAGAAGACTAGAAATAGCCACTCGTGTTAGATCAGAGAGAGAGAGAGAGAGAGAGAGAGAGAGTGTGTGTGTGCGAGTGTGTGAGTGAGAGTGAGAGTGAGAGTGAGTGAGAGTGAGAGTGAGAGTGAGAGTGCAGAGTCGCGATCGAGAGAGAGAGAGCGATCAGCGAGAGCGAGAGAGCGAGACGCGCTCGCTCGATATCGCGCTCATCTCTCGTCTCTCTCTCGCTCGTCTCTTGCTCTCGCATCTCTCTCCTGCTCTCTCGCTCTCGCTCTCTGCTCTCTCTCTCTCGCTCTCTCTCTCTCTCGCGCTCTCTCTCTCTCTCTCGCGCTCGCGCCTTCCTTCCTTCCTTTCCATTATAACAAAAGGGGCCAAATCATGTTTGTATACAAATAAGGGGGCCAACATAAGCTACCTGGATCATGTGCTGCTCCAGTCTAACACAGTCCAGCAGGGGGAGCTCTTCCGGTAGAGACAGCAGGAGATCGAGCACCACAGCGCTCTCTGCAGGAGGGAAGAAGAAATTCAACACATAAAAAAAAACAGTCAACAGCACAGACGTAAATACACCCGCCATTCATGACACCACCAAGTAGCATTCGAAAAGTGATTCAATCCACGTTACAGGGGATATGCCGAAAACAACTCGCGAAAGACAAAACACGGAAGACAATCGGAGAAACTTAGAAGAAAGAGAGTGTGACGGAGTAGAAAAGAGTACAAACGGAACAGTTCAGAACACACTGCGTCAAATCGTTGCTACGGTAACAGAGTCAGTTTACGTTTAAATCTAACGGTATCAGGTCACAGCATAACTTCAAGTTTACAACTAACTAACTACCTATCCTTCCTAACAATGTTCACAACCTTCCACAAAATATTTTGTAGAAAACTGTACAGAGAAGGGGAGACAGAGGAATGGAGGAAAGTGTCTTTGCTCTGGACTCACCCATGGGAGTGAGGCAGGGCTCCTGGTTCACTTTGTGGACTTGGCTGAGGTACGAGTAGATCTTCTCAAAGTCCACGATGCAACGCAAACCCATGGTTCTGGGAGAGTCCTTCTGGGCGAACTTACTGGTCCCCCCAAACCTGGGGAGGAGGATGTGGTGGTGTGGTGTTGA
Organism: Mallotus villosus; assembly: GCA_903064625.1. Classification (NCBI taxonomy): domain Eukaryota; kingdom Metazoa; phylum Chordata; class Actinopteri; order Osmeriformes; family Salangidae; genus Mallotus; species Mallotus villosus. The sequence continues at coordinate 6,629 of CAEFZP010002032.1, read as the reverse complement.
GGAGGAGGAGTGGGGGAGGAGGAGGACGTGAGGTGATGTGGTAGAGGAGGGGGCGGGGGTGGAGGGGGGTGGTGGTGATGGTGGTAGAGGAGGTGGAGGAGGGGGCTGGGGTAGAGGAGGAGGTGGTGGAGATACTGGAGGAGGAGGGTAGTGGTGGTGTTGAAGGAGGAAGAGGTGGAGGTAGAATTGGAGGAAGAAGCCGGCTGGGGAGAGGATTGTTCGGCTGAGCCCCTGAGGGAGGCTGGGGTCGTGAGGGAGGCTGAGGTCGTACCAGACCCTCCAGGTTGACCGAGGGGAAGGATGGAAGCTGGAGAGTCCGACTGCGATCTTCCACATCCCGACGCCGGGGAACCAGAGAGAAGCCTTGCTGGTGTCACAGTGGTCGCTGTGGCAGATGGGTCAGGCTCACTGGTGCTGGCTCCCCGATTGGTCGAGCCACAGGCGGTACCGACCAACGAGGAAGCACCCGAAAGGAGCGAGGAGGCAGGGGAAAGTTGCCCCCCTGAGGGGTTGGCGGGGGGTAGGGAGGGGGCTGGAGGCTGGCCGGCCTTACTTCTGGTTCGTTTCTTGGGTGGTTTGGGGAGGGTGACCAGGGCGGGCTTGTGCATGGGCATGGGTCTACAAGGGATGGTGCGTGCGTCGGAGGGGACCTGAGCCTCGCAGTGGTCGCTGCGGGGAGGGTCAGAGTTTCTGAGGCTTCGGGGCTCCGTGGAGCAGAGGAACATCATCTGGGGAGGAGAGGAGGAATGGAGAGAAAGAGAAGGAGGGAGAAGAGAGGGAGACGATAAGATGGATAAAAGCGTCTTACAAATGGACACGGTATCCTCATATACAGGATCCGACCGACCCATGGACGGTCACTTGACCCGGCGGGTTTTAGGACCTGGGAGAAAGCAGAGGTGACGGGGTCGACCGCGGATCCAGCCGCGTCCTCGGCCAGCTGGCTCCACACCTCGATGGGCACCCTGGCCGCCGACGCCGTCCTCCGCTGGCGGCTCAGTTGCTGCACCGTCACCGTCACCGCGTGGCTCTTCAGGGTCTCCACCATCGTCTCCAACTGGGAGGAGAGAGAGAGAGGAGGGGAGGTGGGTAGGTGAGTGAGGGAAGGAGGGGAGGGAGAGAAGGGAGAGAGAAGGGTAGGTGGAGTGAGGGAGGAGGGGGAGGGGAGGGGGAGGGAGAGAAAGGGAGAGAAAGGTAGGTGGCTCTTTTTATCTCTTTTCTCCCCCCCCCCCCACCCCACCCCCCCCCCCCCCCCCCCCCCCCCCCCCCCCCCCCCCCCCCCACCCCCCCCAACCCCAAACCCCCCCCCAACCCCAGTATGGACGTGCTTCTAAGGGCCAGAGCCTGGAATCTCATAGTATAAGAAGGTGGTATACTTGTCTAGCATTCGTACTAACTGGGCGCGACCGGGTCGTTCATCGGTTTATTGATTTAGTGTTTTAGGGCCGAAGCACACCCGTGGCCCAAGTTTCTCTTCTACAACGAATGATAGTGCTGGATAGATGTTTGCGTGCCAGTGGAGGAGTCAGTGACACTTTGCGCTCTTTCGAGCGAGTTTGTCTGTCGTCTCTGTGGAGTCGTAGTGGGGATAGAAGCACTTTGTTGCTTTTCGTTTCGCCCTAGTCGTGCTGTAACTGGAATCGCCTAAAAGTGTCCCTCTCTCTCTTTTCGCTCGTGTTTCTTTCGTTCGCGTCTCTCTCTTTCCCTGTCTCATCCTATGGTTTCTTTTCTCTCTTTCCTTCTATTTCTGTCTTATCACTTCCTGAATTACTTTGTCGGTTTTGGTCTCTCCTTTTTCTTTTGGGACTGTGCTGTCGGTGAGCTCTTTGCTGCTCTCTATCGACTTGCCTGCTTTTCTCGAGTCTGCTTTCTTGGCTCTCCTCTCCTTTGATGTCAGGAGGAGGGATAGAGAGAGGGGAGGGGCGTGAGGGCGAGACATATAATTATCTTACGTCACAAAGGAATACACACACACATTATCTCGTCTCTCTATATATATACTGTAGATATCTATGGTAATGGTGTCCCCTCGTCCCCTCTTGGACAGTGCGCTGGGAATCTTCTGTTTCAGTGTTTGGAAGTTGATGTAACCGGTGCCTCCGCTGCACTTGCTCTGTTTACGAAGACCGATCAAGAGGTTACGCTGCTCAGTTCGTTTCCATGATCCACAAATCAATCTCTTCTTCCGATGCTTTTTCTTTTCTATTTTTTTTCTGTGTGAATATCGATCAGGTTTATCTCGAACGCGGGAAGGTGGCTTCATGATGCTAGGATAGAGAGAGATATATCATTACTCAACAGCTGCATAAAAGACAGTCAATCATTCGTTAAATAGATAGTTAGCCCGGCTACTACTAGCCTACTAGTATAATGACTGGCTGGCTAGTATGCTAATTCACAAACTGAACACGTTAGTCAGTCTATCAATTTAGCCGCTATAATACAGCGTAACATTAAAAACGCCGGCAAATAATGGTGATATTTATGAATTAGGGTGTTCGGTTGCAATAAAATATGTTACCTGTGACTTCTCCACGAGTTATACTTGATAGCACGCTAGCTACGATTACAGCACGTTTGCCACTGTTTACAAATATACTACGGCAAGCTGTGAGTTCCAAAAATAAAACGAACGTGAAAATATGCTGGTTACATTTAGCATGGAAAACCATGCACATACTGCCGCACACACGTCGATATAACACGAATACAAATGCAGCGTGAAGGCGGGAATTAGTCAAACCATTTATGTCAATTATACTTTTGTTAGTGTGTTCCATTAGCAAATCCACACATTTATTTCCATTATGAAAGAAAAAGTTGCTGACAGCGGTGGGATTCGAACCCACGCCCCCGAAGAGACTGGAGCCTTAATCCAGCGCCTTAGACCGCTCGGCCACGCTATCCAATGCACACCATGCTCAAAAATGATATTTTTCTTAATAGTATCTTAATGGATATCTACTAAATTGATATGTCGTACTGAGATATGTAGGCTACTGAGTGCTCAATGCTTGGTCTATCAATATCCTTTTAGTCTACAAAACAGTTTCGTTGTGACTCTGACTCATGTACCAAGAGGGAGACTTTTGCAGTGGCCGTAAATTGCAACAAAGTTTAGGCATCTATAATCTCACCTAAAAAAACATGATTTTCCTGACAATTCATAGACAGATTACTTGACTGATTGAATTGACAGATGATTCATTTGTATTTGGTGTGGCAGTTGTGTCGACCTTTGTGACTCCCTGATTCATATCTCCCTCTTCTCTCTCCTGTATGCATAATTTAACAGCTTTCTTTGTCTCCATCTTCTCATTACTTTCTGTTTGTCTCACTCTCAAACACGCACACACACACTCTCAAACACACACACACACACACCACACACACACACACACGCACACACACACACACACACACACACCACACACACACACACCCCTGTGGACACAACACTTATGTCTCCAATATTACGTGTGTCCCTCCCTCCCTCTCAGATAGACAGTAGGCACATTCCCCCTCTCTACATCTGTCTATGTATATATATATACCTTCAACCTCAAGCCCTTGTATCCAAAATAACTCCAGTGACATACATAGAGGCCCTAACAGGAAAGGCTCTTTGCTCCCCTGGCCCAGAAACCTCTACTGAGAGACACTGGATCAAAAAATATTGGAAATGTTCGTATAAACTGAAATATATAGCCTAAAGAACTCACTTTATAGCTTCAAGGACATGTCTCTTTCTCTCACACACACTTTAATGACCGTTTTCATCCATCTGTCTGTCTGAGGAGAGTTGATTTGGTAGCCTACTTTGTCTGACTTGCCCTAATTAGGTTATCAGGCTACCCAGAGTTTCCCAAAATAAAACTTGCAACGAAACGCATAATATGTCCTATGAATATGACGGTTAGTCCTAGCGGTTATCAGCTTTTTTCCCATTTGTATTATTCAAATTGACTTGAGGTTGTTTTAAGGACAGCGGAACAAGAGGAGTTATCCAAGCACATTACCAGGATAACGTGCTGTCATATGGTGCGCGGAACAGCTGTTATAACCCGCAACTTCCAAAACGAGTCGCTCTTTTCCATATATATGGAAGGAAACCAACTCGAGACACAAAACCGCATGCGCCCTAGCGGAAATGGCCCGAGAAGCAGGTCGCGCTCGCACAGCTCGCGGCATGAAGAGTCAGCTGCACGCTCTGTTGAGGCTCGCTCCACCTGTTCTACCAAATGGCACATTTTGTACACATTTCATAGAATTATACGATTTAAAGAAATAACGTCGGATCATTTCATTAAAAAACAACACACGAAGGACAATAAAACCTCTGACGTAGCCTATGCAAAATGGATGTGATGTTTAGGATGTTGATACAGGCTATTTGCTTAAAAAATAATTTTGTCTAAGATAATATTTATCCAAACAGTTACAATCTAAGCTATTGCCAACGGGATGTACATTCTGCTTAAAGGAAGAACAAACACAACCTGGTTGCATTTGAAGGTCATCATCCGTTAAAGATGACCTGAGGTTGAGAACTTATAAACGTTTAATTCGAAACACGTTTTATTTAAACGTTGTAGACTATCAGTGCGGTAAAACATGTTTGGGGGCCTTTCTGTTCGGTGAAAGCACGTGGCGCTGATTATTTATCCCTCCTCGTGATAACCTAAAGAAACACAGGCTTCGTTGACTATTTAAATTCAATTCAGGATGATTTATACATTTAAATGTCATTTTTAAAGTATCAGTTTGTTTTCGTTTGACAGTTGGGCTATACTGTAGCCTACAAAATGTAGGTTATTTAATTCAATTTGGAGAGAGAGAGAGGGTGGAGGGGTGGGAGGGGGTTAACAACGAGTAGTTGGGGATAGTCTAGTATGGGGTTAGGTTTTGTAGGAGGGGCTTGTGTTCGTAGTCTCATATATTGAATGCCCGAGCCGGTTGCCGGTAGAATTTGTCTTTTTATTCTGAAACTAAACAGTCAGCCCCACAACCATCCTCTCTCGCACCTGGCCGTACACCTGCCGACCGTCAACGATTTAGCACGAGACCTCCGGGCATCACACACGGTAAGAGAAAGGACTCGAGGAGACGTCGGAATACATTGCACTTATCGATCATCACTTGGGAGATAACGGTAGCCTGCTCATGTGATCGATCGCTATGATTTAGATTTTTTTTTACACTATTAATTCACGAAGCTTTATTAGTCAAAATCATATATATCATAAATATCAGTATCTTATTGATAGCACACCGTATCGTTGACATCTGGTGTTCCACGTTGTGTGTCTCTTGCAGACCTCTTTACGTCCTACTATCCTCGTTCTATTCTTATCGGCCATTTTGTGTGGCCCAAATTGAGGAATTTACAGTAATGTAACAAGGAGATTAAACACGATTAAAAATTCAAGACATCGTTTATCGGCAGTATAGAATGTAAGGCTGATGCGAAGCTGTAGCGTAAATGTTTGGTGTTCTGGGGTTTTGTGGAAATGCAATTCGTAAAGTAAGTGATGCCGGCTGCCTAATTGAATATGAATGTAACGGAAAATTCCTCCAATCACCAGCGAGAATGTAATAACACACTTGTCGATCAGTTACATCACTCGAGATGAATGTATGTCAATGTTGTCCGTTCGATTAGTAGTCTTAACAATTAATTGAATTTGACGTACTTGGAAATAGACTGCTCTAAAACAATGTGTCTGCTATTGACCGTATACGATCATCTCTGGTCCAAGGACATTTTTGTCAACCTCTGGAAAATAATTCGCATTGACATGTAGAGGTCGATGTGGAAATGTTGTGTCGGATGTGATTCACGAGGATTCGGATTCATGACAACAAATGAACTGTAGGCTATATTATTCATAAAACATCCGCGTGCGTTGCATAAACACCGGCTGTGAAGAGCGCGTTTCCATGTGTGCGCGCATACAGCCAAGGTGTAGCACGTGCTTGCTGGTCGTGACAGTCGGGTTCTATAGCTTACGTTCAAGAGTCAGTGTGTTGTTGGCGCAGTCTACGTAGATACTCGTTCTTTATCCCCTACAGGTCAGGGACAGACCTATATTTAAATTCGTTTTTTTACTCAACGGCAGAAAATATAATCCGTTGACTTTTTGGACCACTTAGCTTCCTGGTTTCCTGCTCATGTGAAAGGGTTTTCCCCCCCACATACATGCTTTTATTTTTATTCATACGTGTTCCATTTATTCTCGTTCCGTGGAGAGATGCGCGCACGAATAGACAGTTGGACGCTTCTGTTATCTAGCGCCAAGGTGCGTGCGTGCGTCGCAGGCGCAGCTCGCGGTATGGTGAGAGTGGAGGGAGAGAGAGAGAGAGAGAGTGCTAAAAAGGAAAGACCGAGCGAGAGAAAGGGGAGACATGCACGCATCCTTTTTGGTTCTGTGATCTGATTTCTCTTGGCAGTTTGGAATTCGAATGAAAGCGGGGAGACATGAGAGTGTACTCACAATTAGTCGCATCAAGGGACAGTTAGAGGGCGAGGGAACTGGGCAAGCTCAACACTCACTGAGGGAACTCCGGTCTGCCAACCTTTTATAGACAGGTCTCCCTTTCATCCTCACTGACAGTATTCTGCCTCTCTC
>CAEFZP010002031.1:17500-18908 GCA_903064625.1 Mallotus villosus | reverse complement strand
GCCGCTGTGGCTGGATGCTGCGAAAGCAGTCTGTCAGAGCGCAGGACACATCACCGAGACGACACCGGAGACGCTCGCTCCGTGACTACTGACATGACTGACGATAACATCTCTGTCGTTCTGCGCTCGTTCTCGTGCTGTGGAAGGAGGAACTTGCTGGGGTTTGCACTGTTCTCTCCCAACACATGGTCCACAGGGGATCCCTACTGTAACACAGGTTCCACAGAGGATCCCTACTGTAACACAGGTTCCACAGAGGATCCCTACTGTAACACAGGTTCCACAGGGGATCCCTACTGTAACACAGGTTCCACAGAGGATCCCTACTGTAACACAGGTTCCACAGAGGGATCCTACTGTAACACAGGTTCCACAGAGGATCCCTACTGTAACACAGGTTCCACAGAGGATCCCTACTGTAACACAGGTTCCACAGGGGATCCCTACTGTAACACAGGACTGGCTCCAGCCCTGGTCCCAGCGGTCCTCTCCAGACCCACCGGAGCGAGCCTAACTCCCTCTCCCTGCCTGCCATGCCAGGCTAACTCCCCTCCCTGCTGCCATACAGGCAGACAGGCAGAGAGACAGACAGACTGCCATGCCAGAGCCTAACTCCCTCTCCCTCCCTGCCATGCCAGAGCCTAACTCCCTCTCCCTGCCTGCCATACAGGCAGACAGACAGGCAGACACACAGACAGACTGCCATGCCAGAGACGTGGATCCCCACACGGACGTCACATCCAGTGACTGCTGCTCCTCCACTGTGCTGTACATCCTCTGGGAGACTGACTGAGAGGCTCTGCCAGAACGCTACAGACTACTGCTGCAACCCTGTCATTATAGACTCGGTATACCTAAAAGGGATGTGTGTGGTGTGCATGCCTGTTTGTGTCTTGGTGTCTGTGCACTTGAGAGAGAGCCTGTGTAGGTGTGTGTGTGTGTGTGTGTGTGTACCTGTGAGCTGTTGAGTCAGGTCTCTGTAGATCTCTCTGCTGAGGTTGTGGAAGTCTTCCTCCCCCCACACTTTGCCGTCAGGCGTCCTGATCTTGGTCTCACTGCTGTTGAAACCTGAACAGGAAGCGACAGCAGCTGTTACTGAACAGAGAACCTGCATATGGAGCTCTCCCCATAATCACAATGTCATTAGTGTAAGAAACAAGATTACAGTTACAAAGACTAGATACAGGTTTACAGTGAACACGAGTGATGATTATCGGTTTGTTACTGTTTGTGACAACTGACTTCAACGACATTGTATGTTTCACCAGAACACACATCCTCAAAACTCGAGAGGTGAGAGAGAGACAGAGAAAGAGACAGAGACAGAGAGAGAGACAGAGAAGACAGAGAAGAGAGAGAGAGAGAGGACAGAGAGAGACAGAGAAGAGACAGAGAGAGACAGAGAAGA
>CAEFZP010002031.1:0-15000 GCA_903064625.1 Mallotus villosus | reverse complement strand
TTTAGAGATCCAGAACCAACTGACACTAATTCAATGTTCCAGAACCAACTGACACTACTAGGTTGTCAGTCAGTTGACGTCTTATCAATTGAGTACCGCTACCTCGTTTATGAAATAAATACCATCAATTGGGATGTTTTGTTCTTCAAATAAATGACAAGACTTGTGTATAAGAGATGTGCAGTTAACTGGGTCTGACCTTTGCTGTTGTCAGGCTGTTGTTGAACCTGGTCCTTACTCCCCCTGCTGCTCCTCATCACTCCTTCTCACCTGCAGTCCACACAAACAGGCCAACATTACAGGGTCAGGTGGCTGAGCGGTTAGGGAATCGGGCTATTAATCACAAGGTTGTCGGTTCGATTCCCGCCCAAATGACGCTGTGTCCTTGGGCAAGGCACTTCACCCTGCTTGCCTCAGGGGGAATGTCCCTGTACTTACTGTAAGTCGCTATGTATAAGAGCGTCTGCTAAATGACTAAATGTAAATTACACAAGCACAACAGAGTGACAACAGTCATCCAACTACAGGCGAGTCCTGTTCTACTGAAACCGAAGGCTACAAACTTGATAAGGCAGAGAGTATAGGGGCTGCGGGAAGGGGTAGGTTAAGGGGAACACCATGGCAGCTGGCCTGCCGGTTTCACTTGCGCTTAAAACTGGCTCTACCGCTCGAGTCTTTCCGTATGACGAAACAGGAATGACAGCCAAAAAGAACACAGGCAGTATGGAAACAATAGTCTAGAAATGTAAACATGTCTACTCTTTCGCGTACAGTGAACAATTAGTTTTCACGTATTTCCTACTTTATTCTACTCCTTAGACTAACATACAAGAAGGAGCAAGCGACGCCTGTTTGCTAGTAAGCATCTCATGTTTTATATCTATAGATACAAGCATTCCTCACTGTTTATTATCATTCCCTCATAGTCATATGACACGTCCTTGGGGCGTTCACGTCAATCACACTTAGCGTTTGCAAGAAGTAATCTCCAGCTAACATCTCCAAACTGGTCATCTCCAAACCAAGTTGACAGCTAGTTAAGAAGCCTAGGTAGATTGCCTAAGCTACTGACATCAGAAAGATCATTATTTCGAAGAATTTCTATGCAGAAGAAACTTAACGTTTAAACACTTTTCAGTAACCAGTTAACGCTACACTACGCTAACAAACAATTAGCTAAACAAACTAATTTCAAACAGACCAAACTTCGTCTTGATATCTACCGTAGCTAATAGGCTAATGGACGAAGAGATGTTCTTCGGTCACATTCAGTGGTTAGTCTGGCCCGCTGCCTCTGTTTCTAACACCAGATAGCCGCTGTAGTTGACAGTTACCGCGGCTAGCGTAACTTTGCTAATCTAGCTAGCTAGCAAGTACAATAGCAATCTAGCTAGTAGTATGACTTTGTACTACTTCATAACTGGACAACTTATGCCTGTTTTTCCTGGTTGATATCAGAATTGTTGCCTACATAAACTAAAGTATTCTGTTCTGCAAACCAATTTCAAACAAACAAGATAGCTTGATAAACCGGTGTCCTTCCAGAAAGTATTCGGATCCCGGAAAAGGCCTAGCTCAAGCTACAGTACAGTAGGCTAAACGGTTTCGCTAGCCAGCTAAATTGACCAGCTAGCTTGAGCTAACTTACCGGGACGAGTGTTCTCCTTAATGTATGCGATATTTAAACCAACCCCGCATTATTAAGGCAGTATACCAGCAGATTAAGGATCTGATTTCAGCAAGTTTCCATTGTCATAACAATTTCATCATGAAGAGATTAATCCAACTTTTCCACACTGTCTCTTCGGCCAACGCACAACGCTAGCCCCGGTACACGGCTGACTGTCACTGTCAGAATATTTGCGAGCTAACTTTAACCTGCTAGCTACTAGCTAGCAAGCCAAGTTACTTCCTATGGCTACTTCTGATACATTTTACGGTAGCTAGTTAGTCTAGCTAGCAACAAATAAAACAAACCCGGTCGCGATATTTGCCACGGTTTGTCTCCTGACGCTATATTGTATAGCAACAACGCCTCAACTCCAGCTATTTGATTAAGGATAGCTTCTATAATTCCCCGCCTTTCAGTTAGTAATTCCCGGGGTTGGTAGCTGTATGTGTTGCTAGCCTGCCGTTCAGCTGACTGTCCACCATCACAAAAAAAACTAGTGTCCCAGTATCGTTTTCCAGCCTGAGAATCTAATTGGTTGCCTAAACTCAGGACGCCCCAACGGTGTCCGATCAGTCTCCACGGGGTAAGAAACAGATGATCGCGCATTATCTTTACAGACTAGGAAACCAGATGCGTATATTTGGTCTACAGTCAACTCATTAATGAACTGTCAGAATAAATAGAGTCTATGAACCCAAACAGTGGAATGCATACAAAAAGAGCAGTTTACACAAAACAGCCACTAGAGGGCAGCATGTTAAACTGTAGCACATGTACTTGAGTTGTGTACTTTCCTTCACCTCATCAACCTTTACTATCAGGGATTGTCCATTAGGTAAATTGGGGTTTAAAATATGTGTATTTTGATTGGGCAAATTACATAGATTTATATACACATATTATTTCCACTTCACACCATGTAGCCACCAGTTTGGGCAAGATCAAAAGGCCGTCTATGAAGACTACAAAACAAATACCCACTACATCTGAATTATTATTATTTTCATCTTTGATCTGATTTGTGAACATTAGATTTATGACTGTTTCATTTAGCTTGTTGACAGACGTGACAAAGTCTCGCTAGACCGGCAGACTATCATTTCATGATTCATCATTGTGCTCTTTAATGGCAACTATGGCAACAAATGAAGTAGGCTACACGGCATATACTGAGAATAGAACATACATTAGAGAGAGAGAGAGAGAGAGAGAGAGGAGGGGGGGGGAGAGAGAGAGGGTGGGAGGGAGAGAGAGAGGGAGAGAGAGAGAGAGGGGTGGAGGGGAGAGAGGGAGAGAGAGAGAGAGAGAGCGAGGAGAGAGAGAGGGAGCGAGAGAGCGAGAGCGAGAGATCGAGAGTGGGAGCTAGATGGGGGTGGAGGGAGAGAGAGGGAGAGAGAGGGAGAGAGAGAGAGATGCCCACAGTTACAGAAATTCTCTGTCTCCCCCAAGCCCTCGTGAAACAGCAACCTGTGTGACTGTGAAACTCAGAGACAGTTTACCCAACGTCGCTAGCTCTCCGTCGTCACCTCCCCACCCTTTCCCTAGCCGCAGGAAAACTGTTCGGTGAATTTACGCTTTCTAACATTTCCATTTTTTGAGGACTATAGCGGGCGACAATGGAGAAGAAAACATTACTTTCAGGTAGCTAAATATGCGTGTAATACTTTCTGTTGAAACCGTGTTGAGTGTGGAAACGAAGCTGAGAATGTAATATCACTTCCCACTATTTAATGTCGTTTTATGTCACTTGTAAAATATGAACATAGTCTAATTGATGTTTATCACTTCTGAGAAGTTGCCTCATCAGATTGTCGTTAACGCTCTTAGCCGACATGTGTCATGTGCGTAATGACAGCGCAAATTCGGTTTTGGGAAGAGTCGTTCGACATTGGCATTTTGATTGCGTTCGGGTGGTGAAACTCTCGAAATTAGGTTGTCTCCAAACGGGAGCACAGATGTATGCCTCTTAACGGTTAATCACGCCATAGTTAGCGAGCTATCATAACGCGCGAGTGGCGCGCTCCAGAATGACGGGGCCGCATTTCAATCGACCCAAGCACGCCCTCATCCTCATTCTGTGAACAATCAGTGGGCAAATGGTCACAGGCCAGGAGACGTTTACTTGAATTCCACCACAGATAGAAGATATAACGTGTCTTTATGCGTTTTCATATTTGATGTGGATGTTTAAAATAGTACACGGCCACATTTGACCAAACCTAGGCTACTGTAGTTATGATTTACCTTTATTTCACAACATGTTTTCACAACAGTTTATTGTTTGCCGATGGACTCAGACGTGCTGCTATCACTCAGTCAGATGCTGTTTTTGCTTGAAACGTTTTTCTTTTTGTGTTATCGACCCCAATAGCACCATCTGTGTGTGTGTATTTAATTCACTCGGGTATTGCGTTTGTGTGGTAAATAAACTAAAACATAGGTGGAGACACAGATGGGGTTTGGAACTATAAAAGAAAGTAACCAAGTGGAAGTTAAATCATTTGAACGAGGAGCTTGGAAACTGAAGATAATATTCAGCCACATTTCTGTCAAGGGGTTGGACGCGCCAGCGGTTTGTGTTCCTGCAAATGAAAGTACCGCGCACGAGATACATATCGACAATCACAGGGGGCTTCTAAAAGCTCGAGCCTGAGAGAAGGGATGAGTGTGCCACAGATTTCCATTAGAATATTTCATTTGTAGAAACACAAACCGTATCTGCAAAGTTTCATTACGTGAGAGTGCATCAACTCTGTCTCCCTGTGGTGCAAACGACCCTGTCTTAATGGCCGAGGCCCAGACAGACAGTAGGTATAATGATGGAGGCTCAGGGAGAGGCAGAGGAAGAGGCTGAGGCAGAGGAAGAGGCAGAGACAGAGGCAGAGGCTCAGGAAGAGAGAGATCCCCTGGCTGCGAGGCAAGACGAAGAGAGAAACCGCAGTGAGATCACCATAGGCGGACAGCCACGCAGAAATCAATTACTTCATTAAAGAGCGGCACATGTAGTACATAGCCTGTTAAGCCACGGGGATGGACTAGTCAGGGAGGAGTCTGTTTGGATGGTTATCGACAAAAATAGGTTTGTGGAGGGTTATATCTATCACTACTCCAAAGCTACACCATTAGGCCAAGCAGATATGGTTTGGTTCTAGGACCTCAATATGGGTTCCCAGTTGTGGTTCTAGGACCTCAATAGGGGTTCCCTAGTTGTGGTTCTAGGACCTCAATAGGGGTTCCCAGTCTCAGTCCTGTCCCAAACCACCTCAACTACAAATAGAATTTGCTAATATCGATGAAGAGCTTTACACCGCCACCTACGGTCTTCTTCGGACAACCGTCTGGTGGTCCCACATCAAGAGCGCTCGCTCGCAACCCAAGCTCTTCTCCTGTCTGGCCCCCCCCAATGGTGGAATCACCTCCCCACCTGCATCAGAGACACTGGCTGTCTCTCCACCTTCAAGAACATTGGCTACCCGCAATGTTTTTGGGATCTCGTTGTTATGATAAGTGACCTATGCACTTTTTTAAAAGCTCTCTCTTGTAAGTCGCGTTGGATAAAAGCGTCTGCTAAATGAATACATGTAAATGTAATGAAGAGGAGACAGACATATATTTAATCACATTGACACCTGTCTGAGTTATAGAAAAATCTTAATAGACACACACTCACTGCAGATCTAATTTCCCACTGGAGAAATATCAAGCTTTAAAGTTGGAGCTGTGACTGAGATTAGCATTGTGGTGACGGTGTTACTTATGATGAACCTTCCGTGATGAACCTTCCGTGATGAACCTTCCGTGATGAACCTTCCGGGATGAACCTTCCGTGATGAACCTTCCGTGATGAACCTTCCGTGATGAACCTTCCGTCCAGTTAGTGTCTGTGATTGGAGAGAGGATATATTACTTGTCGTCTCAGAGCGCAAATTAGAATTTCCAAAGGTGCTAATTAACTTGACAAAATCAACCAGTCTAACCTCACACACACACACACACACAATCACACACTCACACGCATGCACACACACACACACACACACACACACACACACCACACATCATTCATGTAGTCTTACCCAGTGGCAGCTGGCCCTGATTACAGCTGCCTTCGGCTCATTGTGACCCACCTTTCGCACCACGACGGTGGGTCACTATGACCCGGAGAGACCGCACCGTGGGTTAAGTGAGCTCTTGAATAAACAATCACCATATCTTTCCGTCAGGTTTAAGATTACTCAAATGACTTCTCACTCAGTTTTTGCAGTGCTTGAATCTTTGTGTGTGTGTGGGGTGTGTGGTGTGTGTGTGGGGGGGTGGGGGGGTCTGGTTCTAGTTTGCCATGAAAAATATCCCTTTGGACAAGTGGACATTAAATATGTAACCCATAATTTCCTTCTCCTGTAATGGCTACAGTATTAATTTGTCTGGCTGCTAGAATGAAACCACCTGGAGAACTGAGGAGAAAAATAAAGTAAAAGCCAATATTAGATATTACAGTCAGACTCCTCGTCGACACTATTAGGACAAAATAATTTCAGTGTGTGTGTGTGGAGTGTTGTTTAATACAAAATAAGAAAAGATTGATAAGTTAGGCTGCGTGTTGTTGAATTTTTTATGTTGTTCTTTGATATGGGCCAAGTGCCTGAAATAAAGCTGAAATGAAATGATAATACAAAATAAGAAAAGATTGATAAGTTAGGCTGCGTGTTGTTTAATACAAAATAAGAAAAGATTGAGGCATTTGTCTCAGCATGTGGCATGAATAAAAAGCTGTAAGAAATGATTTGCAATGTGACGTGTGTGTGTTTCTTGAGTCCTTATTTGTTCATGCAGGTGCACGTGTGTCAGTGTTTGTGTACAAGTGTGTATGCGTGCATATGTGTGTGTACATCTGTGTGTATGTGTACATCTGTGTGTGTGTGTGTACATCTGTGTGTAGATGTGTGTGTGTTCTGCTCAGCCACCTCCTATGGCTCAGTTAACCGTTCTGGCATTTGAAGCGCCCTGTCATTCATATGACTCGTGACATCATCATCATCATCGACATGTGTATTTAACTTTGGGGTCAAACACCCCGTCGAGGAGATAACGTCTGCACCGCCCGCAGTGCTCATGTCCTCGTCAGACTGCACAGCTTAAGAAAGCAGACTGTTTGTTGGTGTGTCCGTACACGGAGGTGTGTGTGCATGGGAGTCAGGTGGCTGAGCGGGTAGGGAATCGGGCTAGTAATCTGAAGGTTGCCAGTTCGATTCCTGACTGTGCCAAGTGACGTTATGTCCTTGGGCAAGGCACTTCACCCTACTTGCCTCGGGGGAATGTCCCTGTACTGACGTAGTAGCGTCTGCTAAATGACTACATGTGCAGGTTTAGGTGTACAGTGTGTGGATGTTGGGGTGGGGTGTGTGCGTTGCTTTATTGCGTGTATCAGTGTGTGTGTGTGTGCACAGCGACCATCTCTGACGACTGTGAAGGCTGTGTGAGTCAGTCTGCCAGCTGGACAAGGTCATGTGGTTTGTCACGCTGTAGGACAAAAAAGGGAGAAAAAATGAACAGCAGAAAACAGCAGGTGAGCGAGGCAAGATGAGCTTTATGTTAGGTTTAGTTTTCATCTATCAGAAGCCTGAACCGCACAGTCGCACAGTCACACAGCCACACAGTCACAGCTACACAGTCTCACAGCCACACAGTCACAGCTACACAGTCACACAGCCACACAGTCACAGCTACACAGTCTCACAGCCACACAGTCACAGCTACACAGTCACACAGCCACACAGTCACAGCTACACAGTCTCACAGCCACACAGCCACACACAGCCACACAGTCACACACAGCCACACAGTCTCACAGTCACACAGCCACACAGTCACACACAGTCTCACAGTCACACACAGCCACACAGTCTCACACAGCCACACAGTCTCACAGTCACTCACAGCCACAGTCACACACAGTCCCTCACAGTCACACAGTCTCACACAGCCACACAGTCTCACACAGCCACACAGTCTCACACAGTCCCTCACAGTCACACACAGCCACACAGTCTCAAAGCCACACAGTCGTCTGACGATGGCGATATCAAACGCTTCACGCAACTTCCCGTCCGAGTTGTGAGTGTTGACTTGTTTGTGAAGTCAAGATAGAAACAGTCTTCTGACTCTCAGTCATGCCTTTTTGAAGAGCATGCACAATGAAGTCATGGTGCTTTTACGCCAATGAGGTTAAAAGCCACTGCTAGCTGCTTGTGGACTGTATGTCATCATATTAGCATAGAGAACTTTTTTCTGTGCATTTGAATAGACAGCAGTAGTAAATGTGAGATATGGAATTTGGCAGCTTAATTTCCTGTAAAGCAACTGGTGACTGTGCTGCATTAGAGAGAATGAGTCTCTGTTTGCAATCTGAAAAATGCTTCTCACAGAAATATAATTTGTTCCTGTGATTTGTTTGTTCTTCCAGTTGCCTGGGTTATGTGATAGCAACTTGCTGACAAGGGGCTGGTTACAGAAATTGGGACTAGGAGGAGAACGTGTGAGAAACATAGAGGACTGGCATGGAGGAAACACAGAACATGATGGGGAGAAGATGGTGGGAGAGGAAAGGTGATGAAGACCAGAGGAGAGAGGAGAAGAGTAGAGATTAGAGGAGAGGAGGAGAAGAGAGGAGAGAAGAAGAGAGAAGAAGAGAGAATGAGAGATAGAGAGGAGATTAGAGAAAGGAGAGAGAGAAGAGAGAAGGAGAGTATAGAGAGAGGAGAAGATAGGAGAGGAGATGAGTGGAGGAGAGTAGAGATTAGAGGAGAGGAGAGAAGAGAGAAGAGAGAGAAGGAGATTAGAGGAGAGGAGAAGATAGGAGAGGAGAAGAGTGGAGGAGAGTATAGAGAGGAGGTTATAGGAGAGGAGATTAGAGAGAGCAAGGCATGCTGGGTAATAGGGGGTTTGTGAGCAGCAGGTGGTTGTGGAGGTCACTCGCCTGACAAATCCTCTTCATCACTCCTGATCATCATGTCATGTGTGTGTGTGTGTGCATCTGTGTGTGTGTGTTTGTATGTGTGTGTGTGTGTGTGTGTGTATGCATCTGTGTGTGTGTGTATGCATCTGTGTGTGTGTGTGTGTGTGTGTGTGTATGTATCTGTGTGTGTGTGTGTGTGTATGCATCTGTGTGTGTGTGTGTGCATCTGTGTGTGTGTGTGTGTGTGTGCGTGCGTGTGCATCTGTGTGTGTGTGTGTGTGTGTGTGTGCGTGTGTGTGTGTGTGTTTATATGTATCTGTGTGTTACTCCAGTACAGCTGGATCCTTCTGCACAATCCCCAGATCACATCCGGCATGGATAATCAACACTCACTTTGAGAGTCTTCAATAGGTTGTGGAGCGTGTGTGTGTGTGTGTGTGTGTGTGTGTGTGTGTGTGTGTGTGTGTGTGTGTGTGTGTGTGTGTGTGGGTGTGTGTGTGTGTGTGTGTGTGTGTGGGTGTGTGTGTGTGTGTGGTGGTGTGTGTGGTGTGTGTGTGTGTGTGTGTGTGTGTGTGTGTGTGTGTGTGTGTGGTGTGTGTGTGTGTGCGTGTGAGTGTGCGTGTGCGTGTGAGTGTGCGTGTGCGTGTGCGTGTGCGTGTGCGTGTGCGTGTGCGTGTGAGTGTGCGTGTGCGTGTGCGTGTGCGTGTGCGTGTGCGTGTGCGTGTGCGTGTGAGTGTGCGTGTGCGTGTGCGTGTGAGTGTGCGTGTGCGTGTGCGTGTGCGTGTGCGTGTGCGTGTGAGTGTGCGTGTGCGTGTGAGCGTGTGCGTGTGCGTGTGCGTGTGCGTGTGAGTGTGCGTGTGCGTGTGCGTGTGCGTGTGAGTGTGCGTGTGCGTGTGCGTGTGTGTGTGTGTGTGTGTGTGTGTGTGTGGTGTGTGTGTGTGTGTGTGTGTGTGTGTGTGTGTGTGTGTGTGTGTGTGATAATGATACTGGTCATAAAGAGGTAATGAAAGGTGGTCATTTCACAGCTGTTAGGCTTTGATCTCGTTAACCACAGAAAACCCAGCCTCTATATCATTCTCTCTCTCTGGCTCGCACTCTCTCTCTCTCTCTCTCGCGCGCTATCTTTCGCTCTCCCTCTCTCACTATGTCTCTCTGTCTCACTTTATTATTGCAACCTCCCGGCCTTTCTAACGGGAAGTCACTTTTAAAAAGTTACACATTTTAGATAAAACTATACTAACTATATTCATTTCTCATCGAACCCGTCCTCATAGACATGCTTGGTATTTAATACTACTTCCGGAAGACATCCTTCCACCAATCAAAGCTTTTTCAGTTTAAACTGACATGCTGTTCAGCCAATCCAGAGAGCATTAGAGATGTGTAAATTGGTTGTCGGTTAATAGTGGTGAGCATTCACTTTAAAGACAATGAGGTGAGCATAGCTGCCCATGCGGACCCAAAGCGTTGCGTCGGCCGAGAATCAAACCTGGGGAATCAAGTCCCGCGAACACTAAATATAGTTATAACGATAACTATATCTGCGTCCACGGTAGTCAGCAGGGCTCTCAATTTATATCAAAAGTTTGGCGTGAGATTCCCACACCTGTCAGTGTTGATACACTGACTATCATGTTTAGCATGCCTGCGCGTCGTCAGACAGTGATATCAGCTAGCTCTTAGCATTAGTATCGTAGTTAGCTAAAAGTCTAGGAAAGTTTAGGCTACTTTTCGCTAGGTATCTACGAATATGTCTTAATCTGCTAGACAAGTGGGTTCCCCTTAGTTCTTTTGGCGAGCTCACTGAGCAGTAAGGGCTGCCAACTTTTCAAAAAACAGGAGAGATTTGGCGGAGACAACCAAAATGTTGCTGCGTACAAAGCAACCCCTCCCACCATGGCAGATACATCTAGGGTCTTAAAACTGCGGTCCTGAAACTGCAGCTCCTACGTTTTAGGGTTTTTGGCGGGCTCAATCAGTGGGCAAATTCCACCCATGAGTATTTTCGGCAAGCGTTGGTGGTATAGTGGTGAGCATAGCTGCCTTCCAAGCAGTTGACCCGGGTTCGATTCCCGGCCAACGCAATCCTCGTTTTGCACTTTTTTTTCACAATTATAAAGATAATTCAAAACCAACAAATTCGGCTGTGTTACATTTCAATATTAAGTCTTCAATCCCTTTTAAAATTAAAAACATGTCACTGATTTGCTTCCATAATAAAGAGTTCTCTGTAATCTTGTTTTTTCCTCTTAAACACAGGATTTTGTAAGTGTATGATGATATAATATAGCTGCTGAAGGGATGAGATTCTTTGTGTCTATTCCAATAAGTAATGATGCATCCAATGACACAAGTCTGTGTTCTAGAAAGAGTGGTCTGGAGTCGAAGAGGTCCGATAATATCAGCTTTAATGCAGCAGTTGGAAATCAACAAGTACAGAGCTCTGGGGTTGTCTACGTTTCCCTAACCGCAACAATGTTAGGGCTTGGTTCACGAAGTCCAACTGGCTATCTGTCCCTGCCCCAGGATATATTATAGGCTACAATGCCGTCATACAAAATGATCAAAAGAAGGTTGAGCTTTCTCATGCGGGAGTTGTTCTTGCTGGCGCGCCCCACGCTCCGGTGCCATCCCAGCCCGGCTTCAAGGTTGCTCCTGGCCCCTGAAATGAAGAGATTAGGGCACACAGTACAGCCTGTTCCCCACTCCCTAAGTGAGACTATGTTTAAGCCTAAGCAAACTTCTAAGTTAAAACATAAAACATTACTTTAATAAGCACAATGTATTCTTTAAGACATGCATCCTTTATAAAGTAGTATGAACATTGTTCTTGTGCTATGATGCATTCAGTGATTAATAAGCCACAAATATTGATAACTTGAACTAGCCTATAGATAATGATAGCCCTTGATATAATTGGTGCTACACAGATGTCTGGAATTATAGAAAATGCTGTGCCCGTGATACAGCTGGTGATGACAGACCATATATTGTGCTGTAATGTATTTTATATCCTATAAAACAGGTCTATAGCTTGCTCTTTTATTCAGCAAACTAAATAGCCTTATGTTATTTATCTTATTTACACAACGGCATGTCATAAAATCTGATCTGAGACGCTTCTCGAAATCGCATTTAAATAAGGCCAAACAGCGCCCCCCAAATCCTCATAGTGGCCACACATGGTAGTATTCGATATGGTTAAGCATAGCCATAGAGAATGAATGGGAAAAGTTAAGGAAGTTAAGAGTATTCATAGCAGACTGCCGCGCGCGGTTGACCCGGGTTCGATTCCCGGCCAACGCAACCTGGTTTTGCACTTTTTTTCACCATTTTAAAGATAATTCAAAACCAACAAATTCGGCTGTGTTACATTTCAATATTAAGTCTTCAATCCCTTTTAAAATTCAAAACATGTCACTGATTTGCTTCCATAATAAAGAGTTACCTGTATCTCGTTTTTCCTTTTAAACACAGGATTTTGTAAGAGTGTGATGATACAATATAGCTGCTTAGAGCTATGGAAAATGGGCATAATCTTCAGATTACGTTTTTACAAAAGGTTGCTAGTCGGCTTTTTGCTACAGACAACACACTGTAGTTTGTTTCTCCTGTACTTCCCAATGTTTTGAGTCACCAACTGCCACTGCTGCCAACTGCCAAGTGCTGGATGAAACTAGGGCTCATACACTGCAAGTGAAAAACAAACTGCTGACAGATGAGACTGTCTGCAGTCCACAACTGTGATATCTGTAACCGTAACAACTAAGGACACACCCTCTATCAGCCTATATAAACACAGTTTGGTGAATGTTTTCAGTAACAGCCTTTAGAAATACAACAATCTCAATCAGGATAAGTTTCCTTGTCGAGGGCCATTCATCTTTATGGTTGTGTTTTGGCTGCGGCACCTCATTTCTCTGTCTGTATTCGTTGTGGATTCATCTTGCGTCGTCGTGGTGATTGTCGTTGTCGCATCTTATGCCGGTCCAGTCAGAGGGACACAGGCACATCTTCAGTCAGACACAGCTCATTTAAACTCTGTCCTCCATCGGACTTCACAGAGCTCGTTTTTCTCTCAGCAAGCTGTGCTCAGTCTCTCCGAATTTGTGAGGTAATCTGCAAATGGATAAATTAGGCTGTAGATCAATGGCCCTCCAAACCACTCACACAACCCCCCTGCCAGAACCATCAATGGACCATTGTGAACAAGATCATATTTATTTCACTTTGCCGCTCCATATCCGTGCCTATTCCGCCCGACGACAGAGTAGCCAGGCTTTGATTGGAGCTCCTCCAGGGAGACTTGGCATCGGCACCTGGACGTTCTCTGACTCTGTTGGACAGCCACGGTCATTGCTATGCAGCTGTTTATAATTTACCTTCCCTCCTTCTCCATCTCTTTCCTCTCTTTCTTTCGCCTCTTTACCCTCCCGTGCTAGTTAGTAACTGGCTGACCTACCATTCGAGAGAGAGATAGAAGATGGGACAGAGAGAGAGAAGGTGAGAGAGAGAGATAGAAGATGGGAGAGATATAAGATGGGAGAGAGAGGGAGAGAGAGATATAATATGGGAGAGAGAAGGAGAGAAGATGGGAGAGAGAAGGAGAGCAGATGGAAGAGAGGGAGAGAGAGAAGATGGGAGAGGGAGAGAGAGACATGGGAGAGGGAGAGATATACAGAGGAAAGGTTTGAGAAAGTCAATTATATAGAGAAACAGAAAGTGGAAAAACAGACAAAGAGAGGAAGATAGGGAGAAGGTGAGAGAGAGGGAGAGAGTGAGAGATATATTCAACTGAAGCGCGTGATGACTACAGAAGAGGTGCGCATGCTGAGATTCAATTGGCGGCTGAAAACATGGATGTCAACGTGACTTTTCTGGAAAATATAGGTTTCAAACAAAGACGACAGTGCTGTGATGGTGTGGAGATCTAGGCCACGGTGAATATCCAGCAGGACTGAGACTAGAGCAGCCTTTATCTAACCAACACTAACTCCAGCTGGCCTACATTCTCTTAGCCTAATGGGCTGCATCTGTTTATCTGCTATCTACTATCTTGGCCTGCGTGACAGATCACATCACTGACCAGAAGCAGGATTGATGAGATACCTGGAATCGCTTGGTGGTTTTAATATTTGTAATTGATGTTGTGTCCGATTAGGCTCCGTGAGCCAGATGGTGGAGGAAGATGTTTTAACGTATTTATACTGTGTGAACATGGTTCAACATGCCCACCCACAGTCTCCTTGGTGTGGCTCGTGTTACCAGGTATCAGAGCGGTTCCTCTTCAACAATTTTAGGTGGTTTTCTTTCTGGTGTTCCTGGTTAGAATGATAATGAGCATTCTCCTCCTTGTGTTCTCATGTGTAATTATCTCTCTCTCTGTCCCTCCCCCTTCTCTCTCTCTCTCTCTCTCTGTCCTGTCCCCTCTCTCTCGCTCCCCCCTTCTCTCTCTCTCTCTCTCTGTCTCTCTCTCTCTATGTCTCTCTCTCTCTGTCCCCCTCTCTCTCTCTCCTCTCTCTCTCTCTCTCTCTCTATGCTCTCTCTCTCTCTCTCTCTCTCCCTGCAGCACCATGCTGAGAGTCCTGGCGCCGCCATGTTGGAATTGGGCTCCTGTCCGGTCAGCAGTCACACCCTGGCGGGGCTCAACGCCCTGGGGCTCCCCGGCCCGGCCCCGTGCCTGGCCTGGGGCTCGGAGGGGCCGTGTGCGGGGGCTACCATCTCCCCCCGGGAGACCCAGAGGGCTGGCAGCAGCACCGCTCTGCGGACGAAGGCCTTCCGGGGGGGGGGCAGATCTCGCCTCCTCCTGGAGCCCCCGGCCCTGAAGGACGGCCTGCTGTCTCCCGCCGCCCAGCTACGACACCCTCTACCTCCCCCAGCTCTCCCTCCCCCCACCTCCACCCCCGCACCCCCCTCCTGGACGTGGCTCCTCCTCCTTCGAGGGGGGGGCGGGGCGGAGGGGGACCTTCCTGTCAGCCCCAACGTCACCAAGCGTCGGAGGGGAGGTCTGATCGAGCAGAGGGACATCGTGAAGCTCACCAGGCCCACAAGATCCAGAGCACACCTCAGGCAAGACGCAAGGAGTGGGAGTGAGTATGACCCCCGCTCAGCCAATCACCAGTGCGGCCCGCTACAACGACAGCCAATCGCGAGAGCGGCCCGCTGCACGACAGCCAATCGTGCGTACGAACCGTCTCTGACACAGGCAGGCTGTTGATCTGGCGTCTTACGACTTACAACAGCTAATTGGGAACCCAAACTCCAAATTATCTGGTCACTGTTTTATCGCCAGTCAAAGAGAACTGAGGTTGTTGTGATGTACAGAGAGTGGGATAGACACACAGATCTGGAGAAAGGCATGTGTTGACATTCA
>CAEFZP010002030.1:0-38327 GCA_903064625.1 Mallotus villosus | reverse complement strand
CTCATAGAGCTTCCTCATTTTGAGAGATTTCCTGGACGACACTTCTCCTGGCTTCAACATGATGGACATGTTTTCCCTAATGATCTGGTTCTTTCGGCAGCTGGGCCAGAAAACGGATGGGCATGCAACACGAAAGCATTTAGTTTTGAAACCTGCCATAAAAACACAATGATGAAAAATATATGCAGTCACAATCTGGTTTGACAAATTTGCATCACGGAGATGATGGCACAGTAGACTATATGCCAGGTGTATTTGTATAGCCAAGTTAACAGCCCCAGGAATGCGCTACAACATAACTTATTTGACAACTAATGAACATCAGGGCTAATTGTTTACTCGCTTTGCCACATTTTCAAAGGTTAAGAAATGTATCTGAAATGTGTTCCAGGAATTTAACAGATCATGAACAAACATGTTGCTGCAATCCTAAAATAGTTGTTTTCAAACCAATCTATTGAGAATAAAAAAAAAAAAAAAAAAAAAAAAAAAAAAAATTAACTTTGTTTAAGTTTGTTTTTTTTAGCTAAATAAATGGCATTCTTGGGATAAACCTGTCCTGGTTGTGCGGTATCTTGAGGGTCATAATAATACTAATTATTTGATTTGTAACACGCTCTTCATTCAAAGAATCTCAGATGACATTAGTCAAAGCCGACTGAGCTCCTGGTTACCACAGCATCATACATGGATGACCAGTAAACACTTTAATTAATGGGACATATAGACACAAATGAAAAACTAGGGGAAGTGGAATGGACAAATATTTGCCTTAAAAGAACAGTTTACTACTTGTGGGATGTGTTTGGGAAACGTTTTTGAAAACTCTGAAAACAGTTACTTGTAAAGGGCACGGAAATTCCTCAGAGGAGTTCTTTGAGAAGTTATTTGTCAAGAAGGTATGTGATGAGTGAAACATCCTTATTAATGTGCTGTGGTGGAATCCTAGCCAGCATTGCACTCCATTCCATAAGCTTGTAAGAAGTTTTTTCTAATATTGTGCCTAAAAGGGTCCAGAGCATCAAGAACACAGCCACACACACAGGGGTCCTTCATAAAAAGTATAAGAAGACTTGCAGTTTATTTAGAGTTTGATATTTATTATGTTGTAGTATTATCTATTAGGTTTTTTTACGTGAAGTTTGCCTAACTTTGATGATACTGTATACCTGTCTTGGTATCTTTGACGTACGGATGCCACCTGTGCAGGCAGCCAGGCCATGGCACTGCAGGTCTTCCGGTTGCATGGTTTGGAGCCTGGCAAGCAGGGCACAACTGGATCTTAGGCTTTCTCATATCTGCAAAGGAAAATGGAACAAAGGATTATTTCTAGTCTATTTATTTACAATATCAATTTCTAGGCAAAGAAATAACCCAAAATGTATTTTTTGGGGTAAAAATTAACATTGCCAGTTGTGTAATTGTATTTGTAAATTGTATTCAGTTGAATATACATTATACATAATATACATTATACGCAGTGTAAAACAGGTCTATAGCTTGCTCTTTTATTAAACAAACTAAATGGCCTTATGTTATTAATGTTATTTACACGACGGCATGTCATTTCTGTCATTAAAATAAACACAACCCCCCACCCCGCGCTCCATCCACCCTACCCACCCCCCCAAAGCTGTAAACCTAGGGGAAACACTGGTCCGCTTTTGCTTAAAGTGTATCACATGATACATTTGGAAGTAGCCATGTAAGAAGCAGGGTCATCATCAGAAAATACTTATTTTCTGGGTGATTCAAAAGGGTGACACCCTGCTGCTTCAAAGGGCTACACCAATATTGGTTAGCGGAAATGGGTGATAAAAGCCTTCAGAACCTACTAGTAGCTTTAGTAGGCCCTACTAGCCCATACACATGGGACAGGTGTGTTCTGATAAATGCCTATTGTCAATAATTCATAGGGCTAACAGTCAAATTGGGTGAAATATTACAGCATTGTAACATGGGATAGCATGCCAAACATTTAGACGTGTTTTGTATTATTATTAGTCCTTTAAAATAAAGGGAACTTTATAAAATGAATTGTTTAGAGACTGCTGCAATAATAAATAAAAACCCATCCCTGACTTACTCAAAACAAGAAGATACTTGGCTTGACACAGACACAGACAGAGATAGACAGGTAGACAGATATAGACAGGTAGACAGATATAGGTAGGTAGAGAGATAGATAGGTAGAGAGATAGATGTAGATGTTGGCTCTTAAAAGAGCCTTTGTTTTTTTTTATAGGAGGTCAGAGGTTGGTTGAGGTGAAGGGACAAGGTAAGTGTACAGGAGCTGCAAAGAAAGGTAAAGACAAGTGATTACAATGTGTGTTGCATGGTTATAACTTAATAGCAAACTAACCTAAAGATCATTAAATTGATTCGAAATCGACTAGTTCCATTACTGTTTTGCGAGTAAGATACAGTAGTATTGGGTAGGAAGGTAAAACCTAGCTTGGATCTGCAAATCGAGATGTCCTACTATTGTATATTCCATATTATCTAGCTAGAGATTAGCCCGCTCAAAGAAGCTAGAAAGGGAAAACTGTCAAACTAGACGGACTAGCTAGCACTAGATCATATCCAATTTGTATGTAAATAAAAATACATAAATGCGAATAATGTTAACATTGACAAACACTACCCAACACTCATTGTCCTTTTTACTATTAAAGATAAAATATGCACGTTCCTCAAAACACAACTTTGCATGCGAGAATCAGAGCAAGATATTTGTGTTAACTTACCGGGAGAGGGATGAAAACGCACTGAAGAATTACCCGCGGTAAAATTCACAGGGCAGCCTCTGGGGGTTGTTCCAATACAAACGCGTTGATCCTTTCTCATATCCTTGTCTTACCTTTTTTAATAGCCTAGGCTATTAAAGTAGCTACTTATTAAGTGCATTTTCCCTTAACTATTAATTATATACTTACTTCAACTAATCACTCTCCGGTGCTGTACAGTGCATCCATGAAGCGCAAGATTAAAACAGAAAATTGTATAATTATAATAAGCTAGTAAAACAATTTTCGTCACCTCCGGTCAGGTTCACGTTCATTTGAGATACAAATTGTTCATATCAACAGTGTGCAAGTAGCCTATAGATAAATACAAGGAAATCCTATTTAATAAATACATAAATAATAGATCAAGCTTCTAGCCACGGTGACTGAAGATTTCCTGCTAGGCCTATCCGAAACTTTAAAAAATAAAATTTCAGAATCGATGCAGAATGTCTACAAACTGGACGGACATAACATTAAACAATCTTATCGGTGAATTATCAAGGATAGTTTCGTGTTTTGGGGTTGAACAATATTTAAGGATATAATAAAATTCTTCCATACAATCCCAATTCCTTTGTCCAATGGAAATGATGCTCAAAGCGTCCAATATTGCCGCGAATGGAATTATATTGGAGTCAGTAGAAACCCCAATACGCCTCATACTGACGCGAAAGGGTACCCACTTTTTTCTTTTCTTTTTCAGAATCGATGCAGAATTTCAAAAACTGGACGGACATAACATTAAACAATCTTATTGGCGAATTATCAAGGATATTTTCGTGTTTTGGGGTTGAATAGCGTCCAAAATTGCCGCGAATGGAATTACATTGGAGTCCGTTGAAACCCCAATACGTCTCATACTGACGCGAAAGGGTACCCTGTGCGTCCGCATCCGACGTAGAGGGCCGACTTGGGAATGAGAACGGGTTGAAAAAACGGTATAGTAGCATAGTATCCTAAATATATATTTACCTAATCGATAATAGCTTACCTTGTCAGAACGAGAAACCGGAATAAGTAGTTCCAGCCAGATCTTGAGAGTTGAGCGCCAACATTTTCAGTGACTTATGTGTAATATTAAATTTACAATAATGTTGGATAATTTATAGGTTTTGCTGTCAGTGGATTTGACATGCTTGCTTCCATGCGCTTAAAATTATTATAAAAATAAAATGATAGGCTATTCCTCCTCTGCCGGAATAATTAATAAACAATGAAATGCATACGTTTTTTAAATCGGTTTATTTTGTATCAGTCCATTTTATAAATAACTTTTACGTCCATAAATAACGTTTATGTCATTTATAACGTGTATGTCTGGGATATAGCAAAAAAAAACATGTTGAAAGCACATCGGCCGGATTTTTACAAAATCAGCCGATTTATGTGGGTGACGTTTCGTAAAAATCCGAAAGCCGCGCATCAAAATCTATGGGAGACCTAATGCGTCAAAATACGACGCCAAATGTCTAAATTTTCTACGGGAAAAGCCGAACATATTAACGTGAAAGTCAATGTGCAACCCTAGGCGTCAAAAACCGACGAGAAAAGCGTCCCTCGGCATCAGTGCAGTGACGCCAAAGGGCTCTGCCCAAGCGTCGGTATTTGACGAGTTGGGATGAGACTGGGTTGCCTGAACTGATATCTGACTTTGTAGGATGCATTGTTCTTGAATATTGTCATTGTCAGAAGTGGCAATCGCACTTTCATTGTGCTGTTGAAGCTGAGCTGTGCATAAGGATGACACCACAGGTTGACTACGCACTTGTCCACTGTGTGGCTCTGCACTCTGCAAGCGTGGGTCTGAAAGGTCCAATCTAGACCAGCGCAGCTTTACAGCCTGTGATTTCTTTCCCTTACGTGGCATGACTGTATTGACACTGATGAAATTCTGATTCAGTTTAATAGTAATTACAAACCTGTAAGCTTTGTCTGGGATGTAAAAGTGGAGTAGAATCTGAAGATCTTTATACAGAGTAAATAAGCTAGTTTACATACCTCAAATGCTGGATACTTTAGCCTGTAGTTATTATTACCAACCTTTAACCAGAAGCAGTCCAAACTGTAGAGAAAAGAACCTTGGAGATGTGGGCACAGATCTGGAACGACTAGAAAATAAAAACATAATTTCAAAGACAAAAGTGTTATTGGACAGTAATTTATGACATGATACCTTGAAGTATATGGCATGTAAATATACATTGTGTTATGAGGGTTGATTCAGTGGGACTATTAAAGTTAATTAATATAACAAGGTATAAGCTAATTAATAGGCATATGTGATTGTACAATAAGTAACTTTTTCTGGGAGTTTTTCCTTGTCTTCCTTGAGGGTTTAGGTTGGTTGAGAGGCAGCTCTATGGGCATATGTGATGTCACATCTGTGTGTGTTCACTTGTTTTGTTTGGCCTCGCCCCCTCCAGGTGTGTCTCGTCTGCTCGTTAGTGGGGTATTTAGTCAGTGGGGTTATGTTTGTCCTGTGCCAGTTCGTCTTGTGTGTTTCCCAAGTCGTCCCCGCCGGTTTACGTCTGTCTCCAGTACCAGTACCAGTACCAGTACCAGTTCCAGTATCCTGATTACCCGTGCACCGAACCCTGCCTGCCAAGTACCTGACCCTGCCTGCCGTTTGTCTGTGCCTTATCAAGTCTCCACTGTGTACCGAACCCTGCCTACCAAGGACCTGACTCTGCCTGCCGTCTGTCTGTGCCTTCACTCCACTGTGTACCGAACCTTGCCTGTCCATCACCTGAGTAAGCCTGTCGATTTGGAACAATAAACATCTGCTACTGAACTACCTGCCTCTGCTGTCTGCATCTGGGTCCACCTCTGTACTTGAGCCGTGATAGTACGAACTGGCCATGACGGACCCAGCGGACACAGAGCAGCTACGCCAGGCTGTTCATCTCCAGGGAGCCGCCATCGGAAGACAGGAACAACTCCTCCAGGAGATAATGGGAGGGGTTCAGGCCATGTCTGAGCGTCACGACCAGGTGCTCAACCGCCTAATAGAACAAGTCCAGGCTTTGACTGCTGGACCAAACCCCGTTTCTCCTCCTGATGATCCGAGCCCCCCCTGCCAACCCGACTGCCCCGGCCTCCAGAGAACCCCGCTTACCCCCTCCGGAGCGTTACGACGGTGATCCTGGGACTTGTCGCTCGTTCCTCTCGCAGTGCTACATTTACATTTACATTTATTCATTTAGCAGACGCTTTTATCCAAAGCGACTTCCAAGAGAGAGCTTTACAAAAGTGCATAGGTCTGATCATAACAACGAGATATCCCCAACATTGCAGGTAGTCAAACATGAATCATACATTGTGAAAAAAAACCAAAAATAAGTGCCAAAGGGAAAAATCATAAGAGCATGAAGTTAAACAAGTTACAATTGGGCAACAATAATCTAAAAGTGCACCTGTGGACGAGCAAAACAACAGTAAACTACCTCACAGCGAGTAAAATCATTTTAATCAGTTACAGCTAACCGACAAGAGCAGCAGCTCTCTAAGTCAGAGTCCTTGTGATCCTGGAAGAAACTAACATCATGTCCAGCAGATCATTCCTAGGTACCGTTGTATTCCCGGAACAAGTGTGTCTTGAGCCTATTCTTGAAGGTGGGGAGACAGTCAGTGTCTCTGATGGAGGTGGGGAGTTGATTCCACCACTGGGGGGCCAGACAGGGGAAGAGCTTGTGTTGGGAGCGGGCGGTCTTGAGCGGTGGGACCACCAGACGGTTGTCAGAGGAGGACCGAAGGTGGCGGGAGGGGGTGTAGGGCTGGAGGAGAGACTTGATGTAGTCAGGTGCAGTCCCATTCACCGCTCGGAAGGTCAGTACCAGGGTCTTGAATCTGATACGGGCCGTGACGGGCAGCCAGTGAAGGGAGACGAGGAGCGGGGTAACATGGGAGCGTCTGGGTAGGTTGAAGACCAGACGGGCCGCTGCGTTCTGAATCCTCTGGAGAGGGCGGGTTGCGCATGCTGGGAGCCCGGCGAGCAGCGAGTTGCAGTAGTCCAACTTGGAGAGGACAAGTGCCTGGACCAGCAGCTGGGTGGAGTGCTCAGACAGGTATTCCGGATGTTGTAGAGGGTGAATCTACACGACCGGGAGACAGCAGCGATGTGGGCTGTGAGGGAGAGCTCGTCATCCATGGTAACCCCGAGGTTCCTGGCAGAGGACGAAGGGGTCACCGTCGCCGATCCCAGGGTGATTGAGAGGTCATGGGAGATGGGCGGTTTGGCCGGGATGATGAGGAGTTCGGTTTTGGCGAGGTTCAGCTGGAGGTGGTGCTTGGTCATCCAGGCAGAGATGTCTGTGAGACAGGCCTCAATCCTGGCTGAGATCCCCGGATCGGTCGGGGGGAACGACAGGTAGAGCTGGGTGTCGTCAGCGTAGCAGTGGTAGGAGAAGCCATGGGAGGTGATGATTGGTCCAAGCGAGGTGGTGTACAGGGAGAAGAGGAGGGGTCCAAGGACGGAGCCCTGTGGGACACCAGTGGAGAGCTGGCGGGGGTCAGACACATCACCTCCCCAGGAGACCCGGTAGGATCTTCCCGACAGGTAGGACGAGATCCACTGAAGTGCAGTGCCAGTGATGCCCATCTCGGAGAGTCTGGCGAGCAGGATCCGATGGTTAACCGTATCAAATGCTGCAGAGAGGTCCAGCAGAATGATGACGGATGACCTCGAGGCCGCTCTGGCAGACTGGAGGGCCGTGGTGACCGACAGGAGGGCAGTTTCAGTGGAGTGGCCCGTCTTGAAGCCCGATTGGTGGGGGTCAAGCAGGTTGTTCTGAGTGAGAAAGTTTGACAGTTGGTTAGATACAGCGCGTTCAATTGTTTTAGAAAAGAAGGGTAGAAGTGATACCGGTCTGTAGTTCTGGAGGACAGCTGGGTTAAGGGAGGGTTTTTTGAGTAGGGGTCTAACTCTGGCCTGTTTGAAGGCAGAGGGGAAAGTGCCAGAAGTAAGAGAAGAGTTGAGGACATGGAGAAGGAATGTTATGATGGAGGGAGAGATGGTTTGAAAGAGAGGGGAGGGGACTGGATCAAGGGGACAGGAGGTGGGGCGATGAGAGAGAATGAGGTCAGAGATCTCTGCCTCAGATAGGGCCGAGAAAGAGTTGAGACATTTAGTAGGGTCAGTCATAGAGGGTGAGTGAACAGGAAAGGTTGGTTCAGGGAACCGACTGCTAATGTCAGCAACTTTTTTCTCAAAGAAGGAAGAGAAGTCATCTGCTGTCAGAGTGGAGGGAGGGGGTGGGGGAGGTGGGTTAAGGAGGGTGGAGAAGGTAGAGAAAAGTTTGTGAGGGTTTGAGGCAGAGTTAATTTTGTTCAAGAAGTAGTGAGTTTTAGCATCAGTTATATGGGCAGAGAAGGATTTGAGGAGGGAGTGATACTTATCAAGGTCTAGACTGTCGTTAGACTTGCGCCATCTCCTCTCAGCCGCTCGAAGGGTGGAACGTTCTTCACGAATAACATCAGTGAGCCACGGGCAGGAGGGAGAAGATCGCGCAGGCCTAGTTGACAGGGGGCAGAGGGTGTCAAGTGATTCAGTTAATGTGGATAACAGCATGTTAGTGGCAGTGTCGGTGGGGTGGGACATGAACTCGTTAATAGGAGGGAGGGAGGATGTTACAATGGAGGAGAAGTGCGAGGGGGATAGGGAGCGGAGATTGCGTCTGAAAGTTACGAGGGGAGGGGAGGTAGGAAGAGTTGGAGGGAGAGAGATAGAGAATTGGATAAAGTAGTGATCAGAGATGTGTAGTGGGGTTACAGAGGTTAGGGCAGTGATACAGTTACGTGTCAGGACGAGGTCCAGCTGTTTTCCTGCCTGGTGGGTTGCTGGTGTGTTGAGCAACGTCAGGTCGAAGGAGGTCAGGAGAGACTTGAAGTCAGCAGCCTGCGTTCCATCGAGATGGATGTTGAAGTCCCCAAGAAGTATCAGCGGTGTTCCATCATCCGGGAGGGCGCCGAGGAGCATGTCCAGCTCCTCCACAAAGTCAGCTAGGGGCCCTGGTGGGCGATAGAGGACAATTAAAAATGCTTTGATAGGATCAGTTAGCATCACATAGTGGTGTTCAAATGATTTGGCAGTAAAAGAGAGTGGGGTGGATGTGCATTTAATATGTGGGGAAAGAAGCAAACCTGTCCCGCCTCCTCGTCCAGTTAGGCGAGGAGAGTGGGAGAACGAGTGGTTGACAGAGAGAGCAGCTGGAGTTGCAGTGTTCTCTGGTAGGATCCATGTCTCTGTTAGCGCGAGGGCATCAAGAGAAGCATGGGATGCTAACGCTGGAATGAAGTCGGCCTTTTTTACAGCAGACTGGCAGTTCCAGAGTCCTATAGAAAGAGAGAGAGCAGGTGGAGAAGATCTAGAGAGGTAGCTAAAGTTAGAAGTGGAACGTATATACTTCGTGACATATCTACGTCTACGTCTGCGGGTGTTGTAGTGAACGGGAATGCTAAAGAAGCACATGCTAGCTATAAATGTGTTCTAGGTAGAAAATAATAAAAATAGGGTGATACTTATCAGAAGAAGTGATCCGCCTCGTCGGCCTTCCTCGGATGACTCCCGCGGAAGACTCCTCTTGTTGTCCGAGTCTTGGTGACCGAGGCTGCCAGGCGAGGCTGCCACTGGAGTGCTAGCTGCCTTAAGTATGCAAAGCGCAGCTGGCAATGGCCCTAATTATGTCAACAACCCGCCCACTTGGAAACGCTCACGGCGGAGCTTGACAGTACAGATAGAAACTTGCAATTTAAATCGATCTCTAGCTTAGTGGCTAGCTCTCCTAACGGCCTGTTATAACAACTATCTTCTTACTTAATTCTACTCTGACACAGTTTCAGTTTAAACGACAAAAATGAAACAAGTCTGAATTACTTACTATGAGAAGATTCACGATGTTAACTTCAGCAGACACTAATACACTCTGATCCAAAATACAGATTCAGGGCTATTTAAGCACAGCCTATCAATGGCCCTAATTATGTCAACAACCCGCCCACTTGGAAACGCTCACGGCGGAGCTTGACAGTACAGATAGAAACTTGCAATTTAAATCGATCTCTAGCTTAGTGGCTAGCTCTCCTAACGGCCTGTTATAACAACTATCTTCTTACTTAATTCTACTCTGACACAGTTTCAGTTTAAACGACAAAAATGAAACAAGTCTGAATTACTTACTATGAGAAGATTCACGATGTTAACTTCAGCAGACACTAATACACTCTGATCCAAAATACAGATTCAGGGCTATTTAAGCACAGCCTATCAATGGCCCTAATTATGTCAACAACCCGCCCACTTGGAAACACTCACGGCGGAGCTTGACAGTACAGATAGAAACTTGCAATTTAAATCGATCTCTAGCTTAGTGGCTAGCTCTCCTAACGGCCTGTTATAACAACTATCTTCTTACTTAATTCTACTCTGACACAGTTTCAGTTTAAACGACAAAAATGAAACAAGTCTGAATTACTTACTATGAGAAGATTCACGATGTTAACTTCAGCAGACACGATGTTAACTTCAGCAGACACTAATACACTCACAGACACTTCAGCAGACACTAATACACTCTCCCTCACACTCTCCCTCACACGCTCCCTCATCTTCGAGCTCCAGCCATCCACGTTTCCGACAGAACGCGCCAGGATAGCGTATCTTGTCACGTTGATGTCGGGTAAGGCGAGGGCATGGGCTACTGCGATATGGGAGCAACAATCCCACATCTGCCACTGCTATGAGGATTTCACTGCTGAAATGAGACAGGTTTTTGATTTCCCTGTGTCAGGCAGAGAAGCAGCTAGGAAGCTCCTCCGGCTTCGCCAGGGCTCTCGTGGGGTAGCGGACTATGCCATTGACTTTCGTACTCTAGCCGCAGAAAGCTCATGGAATTACAGTTCCCTATTCGATGCCTTTCACCACGGATTATCCGACGGAATAAAGGACGAGCTTGCAGCGCGGGAGCTCCCCGACTCTCTTGAATCCCTTATTTCCCTTGCTGTCCGAATTGACAGCCGTCTGCGGGAACGGGACCGGGAGAGAAAGGATCTCCGTTCTGGTAAACAGCCGCCTTCCTATACGGCACTGAACCAGCAACCTAGAAGTCGCCTTGGTTACCAGGAATTCCCCCGAGAGCTACAGAGGTCAGCAGAACCGTCGCAAACGGAGCCTATGCAACTCGGGAGGGCTTCACTAACGCCGGCAGAGAGACAACGCCGGATTGCCAGCCGCAGCTGTCTGTACTGTGGCGAACCTGGACATTTCATTTCTACCTGTCCGTTAAAAGGACAGGCCCACCAGTAGGCAGGGGTATATTGGTGGGTCACGTTCAGACACCCTGGGTTCCCTCTGTCCGTGCGCCTCTTCACGCCCTGTTATCCTGGAAGTCCCAATCCCGTTCCGTCAAGGTGATCATTGACTCAGGGGCTGACGAAAGTTTTATCCACCGGGATCTGGTCGGGCTTCTGGGGATTCCCACACACCCTCTCTCTACACCTGTGGTAGCCAGGGCACTGGATGGGCGCTCCATCAGCCGCATCACCCAGATCACTGTTCCGGTGCAGCTACGGGTCTCTGGCAACCACTGTGAGTACCTCCAATTACTCCCGGTGTTTTCTCCTGATGTGCCTGTTGTTCTTGGCTTGTCATGGCTTCGACGTCATAATCCGACTATTGACTGGCCCACCGGTTCTATCACTGGTTGGAGCCCTCTGTGTCATGCCAAGTGCCTGAGGTCTGCGCAGCCTGCCCCTGCTGACGGGAACTGTAGTGTGCAGGCTATTTCTGACCTCTCTGATGTTCCGAAGGAATATATGGATTTACAGGAAGTGTTCAGCAAATCTCGGGCCTCTTCTCTTCCACCTCACCGTCCCTACGACTGTGCTATCACCCTGCGTCCTGGAACTTCGCCCCCTAGAGGCCGCCTCTATTCCCTGTCTTCCCCTGAGACCAAAGCTATGGAGTCCTACATCACCACTTCCCTTGCTGCAGGTCTCATCCGCCCCTCTTCCTCTCCGGCGGGTGCCGGATTCTTCTTTGTGGAGAAGAAGGAGGGGACCCTTCGACCATGTGTGGATTATAGGGGCCTGAACGATATTACGGTGAAGAATCGATATCCACTCCCTCTGGTCTCCTCTGCCTTCGAGCTCCTCCAGGGGGCTGTTGTCTTCTCCAAACTGGATCTACGTAACGCCTACCACCTGGTGCGTATTAAGGAAGGGGACGAGTGGAAGACTGCGTTCAACACGGCCAGCGGTCACTACGAATACCTGGTCATGCCGTTTGGTCTCACCAATGCCCCTGCGGTGTTCCAGGCTTTGGTGAATGATGTGCTCCGGGACATGTTGAACCGCTTCGTTTTTGTTTATTTGGATGACATCCTGATTTTCTCGGACTCTGTTAGCAACCATGTTTCCCATGTCCGCCAGGTTCTCCAGCGCCTCCTTGAGAACCAACTGTTCGTGAAGGCCGAGGAGTGCGAATTCCATCGTTCCACCATCCCCTTTCTGGGTTACATCATCGAGGCAGGCAACATCCGGATGGACCCCAAGAAGGTCTGTGCAGTGGTGGATTGGCCGCCACCAACATCCAGGGTCGAGCTGCAACGTTTCTTGGGGTTCGCCAACTTCTACCGCAAATTCCTCCGTGGATACAGCTCTGTTGCTGCCCCCCTCACGGCTCTGACCTCCACCAAGGTCCGCTTTGCCTGGACTCCCTGTGCTGATCGTGCCTTTGTTGGGCTGAAGCAGCGGTTCACCTCAGCCCCTATCCTGACTCACCCTGATCCGTCTCTGCAGTTTGTCGTGGAGGTAGACGCCTCGGATGTAGGGGTTGGGGCCGTTCTCTCCCAACGCTCTCCACAGGACCAGAAGTTGCACCCTTGTGCTTTCCTGTCACGTCGTCTCAGCCTTTCGGAGAGGAACTATGATATTGGAAACAGAGAGCTGCTAGCAGTCAAAGTGGCCCTGGAGGAATGGAGGCACTGGTTGGAGGGGGCCGAACAGCCATTTCTTGTATGGACGGACCACAAGAACCTGGAGTACCTGCATTCAGCCAAACGCCTGAACTCCCGCCAGGCGCGATGGGCTCTTCTGTTCTCCCGGTTCCACTTCACGCTGGCATATCGCCCCGGTTCCAAGAACCTGAAGCCGGATACTCTCTCTCGGATCTACAGTGCTGACCCCTTGGCCTCGGATCCTGACACCATCCTACCAGTCTCATGTCGTGTCAGTACCATCACGAGGGGTGTGGAAGAGGCTGTGCGGCAGGCTCTGCGCCAACACCCTGACCCAGGAGGTGGTCCGGCGGGTTGCCTGTTTGTCTCAGACCCTCTACGCTCCAAGGTCCTGCAGTGGGGTCATTCTTCAAACTTGTCCTGTCATCCTGGTTCCCGCCGTACCCTGGCTTTCATTCGTCGCCGGTTCTGGTGGCCCACTATGGGAGCAGACATCCCGGCCTTCGTAGCTGCCTGTGTTGTGTGCAATCAGAACAAGACACCACGGCAGGCGCCCTCTGGTCTTCTTCAGCCACTTCCCATACCTCATCGCCCTTGGTCCCATGTTTCCCTGGACTTCGTCACCGGCCTTCCTCCCTCTGACGGCAACACAGTCATCCTCACAGTGGTGGACCGCTTCTCCAAAGCTGCCCATTTCATTGCGCTGCCCAAGCTCCCCTCCGCCAAAGAGACTGCAGAGATCATGGTACAGCATGTTTTTCGGTTGCACGGTCTCCCGGTTGACATAGTGTCTGATCGAGGGCCTCAGTTCTCCTCCCAGTTCTGGCGGGCCTTCTGTACCCTCATCGGAGCCACCGCTAGCCTGTCATCGGGCTATCACCCAGAGTCCAATGGTCAGTCAGAACGGGCGAACCAAGACCTGGAAACCGTTCTCCGCTGCCTTGTCTCCTCTAACCCCAGTACCTGGAGCCGCAACCTGGTGTGGGTGGAGTATGCCCGCAACACCCTTCCTAGTACTGCCACTGGCTTGTCCCCATTTGAGTGCTCCCTGGGCTACCAGCCCCCTCTCTTCCCAGACCAGGAGGCCGAGGTTGCTGTTCCGTCGGCCCAGCAGTATGTCCGTCGCTGTCGCCGAGCCTGGCGTACGGCCCGTCGGTCACTCCTCCGGACCTCAGCCAGGTACCGACGTCAGGCTGATCGTCGCCGGAGACCTGCTCCCCGCTACCACACTGGGCAGAGGGTTTGGCTCTCCACCCGGGACCTGCCCCTACGTGTTGAGTCACGGAAGTTGTCTCCCCGTTTCATCGGCCCTTTCCCCATCACCCGGGTCGTCGGGCCCTCGGCAGTCCGCCTTCCATCCACCCTTAGGGTTCACCCCACCTTTCATGTTTCACGTGTCCGTCCTGTTTCTTATTGTTCTTTGTCTCCTGTTTCTAGGCCTGCCCCTCTCCCTCGTCTGGTCGATGGCCTTCCTGCTTTCACGGTGCGGCGCCTCCTGGGGGTCCGTCCTCGGGGTCGGGGATTCCAGTACCTGGTTGACTGGGAGGGTTACGGTCCTGAGGAGAGGAGTTGGGTCCCGGCCCGTGACATCCTCGATCCTACTCTTATTGCGGATTTTCGCCGTCGCCACCCCGGTCAGCCGGGTGCGGCTCCCGGTAGGGCGCCAGGTGGCGCCCGCTAGGGGGGGGGGTTCTGTCACATCTGTGTGTGTTCACTTGTTTTGTTTGGCCTCGCCCCCTCCAGGTGTGTCTCGTCTGCTCGTTAGTGGGGTATTTAGTCAGTGGGGTTATGTTTGTCCTGTGCCAGTTCGTCTTGTGTGTTTCCCAAGTCGTCCCCGCCGGTTGACGTCTGTCTCCAGTACCAGTACCAGTACCAGTACCAGTTCCAGTATCCTGATTACCCGTGCACCGAACCCTGCCTGCCAAGTACCTGACCCTGCCTGCCGTTTGTCTGTGCCTTATCAAGTCTCCACTGTGTACCGAACCCTGCCTACCAAGGACCTGACTCTGCCTGCCGTCTGTCTGTGCCTTCACTCCACTGTGTACCGAACCTTGCCTGTCCCCCACCTGAGTAAGCCTGTCGATTTGGAACAATAAACATCTGCTACTGAACTACCTGCCTCTGCTGTCTGCATCTGGGTCCACCTCTGTACTTGAGCCGTGATATGTGAAGCCCTCTGTGACATGCTTGCGTGTAAAAAGGGCTATACAAATACATTTTGATTTGATTTGATACAATAAGTAACATTTTGAACACAATTATAGTATGTTTATGAAGTCAGAATGTTAAGAACATTACAAATGGATGCAGTTGTGTGTTGGTTGTGTGCACGACTTCACTTCTGCAAGGCACTAAATTGTCAGTACATAAATGCTAGGGTGAAGCATTGCGTCTCGTGTGCTTACTGGTAAAAATAGTCTCTCCCTAACAGGTATTGAACACACACAGTGGCACACACATTAGTAGTGTTCCTAAATTAGTTAGGGTAAATGTTGTGTAAAATAAGACCAAAAACTGTAGTCTGCGATATAAAGCAATCTGCAAACATGACCATGCATTTGCCGAGTGTATCGTAAACCGCACGTGTATGTGGGACGATTGGATGTAGTACGATCGGATTTATACTTGTATGAGTTTATGATGGGCAAGTTATATCATTCACAATCTGAATTGTTATAGAATTGCATAGAACTGTTGGTATATAATTAGTTATCCTTGCCATATAATTCTCAGTAAAGCCATAAAAAGTGAAGCAGTATGTCTTGTGTGCTTATTGTTAAAATGTTGTCTCTTACAGGAGTACTACAAATACACAGTTATAGGAAAAATAAAGATTTACCTTCACCAATGTCACTCGGCAACAGGGCTCAGTCTGGCCTTCTGGAGATGCAAAGCACAGATCAGGAACTATTGAAAATAAATAAGAACATAATTCTCACAGAGACCCAAAAATGCAATCGGAAGTCATGAGAACGTTTTATGACCATGTATACTGGAAACAAAATTGAAGCTTACATTTAAGATGGCCAAGCAAGCTAAAGATGTAACTAGCTTAGAATTCAGAAGCATTTAAGAAAAAAGTAGTATTACACACTATGCACAGGAACGTGAAGATCAAAGTGTTGGGGAAATCTCAATTGATAAGTCGTTTGAATTCGTCAAGGTTTGCAAAGCTCGAAAGCCAAGTGAACGGGTTGCGCGTAATTCCTCAGTATATACCATGGTCAGGGTAATACTCGATTCTTATTGGTATTCGTAATCAGGTGATAACACCGATAAGTAGTTCCAGTACATTCCAGTATGTTCACCGTTGTCAATTATTGCGCTGGCTACATAGTTTGAGCAGAGTTAATATAGCATTAGCCTATTTGGTATGAGCCTATTTCTTTTAAAACCTATTTGGAAAATGTTACTTTTCTGTATCTACTGTGTCAGTGTCACATAACCGCTCATCTCACATCCCATTCGCTATTAACCTGCTAATCAGTGTACTATGTATTTAATGAGAAACAATTGGGTTAATAGCCTACAATATTATAATATCTAAGGTGAGTCAGAGGTTGGCTTGTGTGTGAGAGGAAAGTAGTAGGCTAAGAGATATTGTCCCTAGCAGAAGTGCAACAAACCACACAAGCTAAAAGTATTTAATGTGACACATTACATGCAAATCTTAAATTGGCTAAATGTTATGGTGTTCCTTTCCTAGACAAACTGTCAATAAAAATCCACCCGTTAAATTTGTGTTATACTGATATTTGTGTTAAAAGTAGACCAATCTAATCCCAATATCTGATTATCCATGTGCAACTCCTTATATACTTTTCCAGACTTGCCACTTCAGCAAACCTGACATAAGTGTCACACACAGGTATACACAATAGGGCATATTTCAAAGGCATTTAAGTGTAGGCTATGACTGCAGTTCTAAGACCATGTTCCCTTAATAATAGGCTATATATTTTGTAATTGCATCTGTATTAGGCTACTCAGCTGGAGGAGTGGTGTTAGCCTATAGGCTATATGGTTGGTTGGAAGAGAAGGAGGCCAAATGAATCCCATGAAGAGGTAGCGCTCAGCAGGACACTTAAAAAGTAAATTGTAATCAGATACAACTTGGTTGCTAAACAAGAGGAAGACAGCCTGCTTCTTAAACGACTTAATCCTCTCAAGAGCACCTGCCGCACCTGGTTAGAAAACACATGGCATTTATGCAATTTTACACAAACAATACATTAAGGATTAAAAAATTAAGACCTATTGAAAGTGTCACGTGTAGGCTATGGGACGTATGCATTTGTCTAATTATGTGTAGGACCGTGTTTCTCAAGTGGTGGGTCCCGACCCAAAAGTTGATCGCAAGCTGTTGTTGGACATATTCATAAAAGCATCTAATGTATCAACGTCCATACATGTTTTGAAAGCAAGCTCAACGTATGAATGGAAAAGGCATCTTTGTAAACCATATTGTATGGCTTGGCTACAGTAGGCTACAGTAGCCTACCTCCCAGAAGCGATCTGGAACGGAAGTTAGCTCTAGAGTCTAACACTTTTGGTACAGTACACAGACACAATTTGTTATCACCGTGGCCTCTTTGCTAGTGGCACATCCAAAAACGAAGATTTATTTGTGAGGAATGTTTATTTTAACGATTGAAAACAGATGTATCACAGCCTGGTTTATTGAAAGACTTTTGATTTACAGTAGGCCTAAGGGAGTTCCGAACATGTTCTGTCACCGTTTGACTTTTTAAACAGCTGTGGATGTTTTTGTTATCACCCTGGATTATTTGCTTGTGACGTTTCTGCAGCTGCCTGCAGTTAAGGTAGCTAGTTAGGCTAGCTATCTCCCAGAAGTGAACGAGCTGCTAAAGTAATGTTTTGCTAGAGGTAGTCACGCGTGTTTTCGTGACGTTAATATGACTAGTAGCGTCAGTGAGTGTGGCTAGCAAGTTAGATAGATAGATACTTTATTTATCCCGTGAGGGAAATTCAGTAGCTTCACCTCTCGCCACAAAAACGTAATTCATACTTAAACTGGTTGCAGGTGCGTCCGTCCCCTTAAGTTTTTCCCTTGTAGTGATATTTTCAAGCAATTAGCCTACTCTTGCATAATGCATTAACACTAAGAAACAAGTGAACCCCCTTTGAAACAAGCTAGCTACTGTAACAACGTTGTCACTGCAGTTTAGATGGAATCGCGATTCAAACAGTACCGTCTGCTAACTGAAAATATGCCCCCCAAAACGTAAATAAGTAGGCTATGACATTAATTGAGGGGGAAATGGCTAATTCCAAAGAAGTGTGCTAGAGGCAAGCTGGCTGCAGTTGCTATAGCCAACACTTAACTGATTGTTTGAAAGCGTCTGAAATGAGGACAGTAGCCTACTACACACACTGCCAATGGGCGACTCAGACTGAGGCTAACGTCAAAACAAGATGCGGTCTCACTCAAATTCCAAGTTTCACACAAATCACAAAAATATGCTGACCCGCTGGCTGTCTTCGCAATCGCCATATCTTAAACTAAATAATTTGAGTGAGACACATAGGCCTACACCGCGCCTCACTTACACCATATAAATATAGCCTATATATCTATGGTGTGTAGCCTACTGTCTTGGATGCCACAGCTAAAACTTTATGTCAAAAGAAACGTTCTCGATTCCGGCGCTGATGTCAAACTTGTGTACGTTTTAGGGGGCATATTTTTGTATATTTTGTGGCTGTCTTCATTATAGTCATATCGTCATAACATTGCCCTCCTTCAGTTTTTTGGTTTAGAATGGACCGAAATATGAAATTACGAAAATACGACGCTTTCTAGCATGGCTGCCGCCTAAGACAAGGTGATCTCACGGGCAACCGCTCAAATCGCTCAAATTTCAAAGACTTTCACGACCTAAATCAAAAATCCGAGATTTCAGTTCCACTCGAAATCGCTTTCTCAACAAAATCCAACGGTTGGGATATTTTGCGGTGGGATTTTTCACTCATAATCTAAACTCCAATTTGCGTGCTAGAATGTCTCTTATCACATTGTATCCATGCGTCGTTGCTAATGTGTTTAGACATAGTGACGTAGGCTAGAACTGATTAGTTCTACCCTTTGGCGACAAAATACACTTTTTTGCCACAAAAACGTTGTATGGTCCTAAACTGTGCAACGGAACGTAAATTCTAATAGAACCAACTCAATGGAGACCAAGACGAAACTTTTGACATCGACGTTTTCTATGTAGTCCAAATATTGACCGAGGCTTAGGGGGGCAAAAATAATAATAATAAATATATATGTGAGATAACAAAGGTTGGCGCTCCTTGTCCAGGAGCGCACACCCAATAAAGCACAAAGACAAATCATGAAGCACAAAGACAAATCATGAAGCACAACGACATTAACTTATAACAAGTTACGCTAACACGAATAAGTCTCACTTGGGTAAACTTCAATTTAGACTTAAGCCATTCCACTAACTCAGTCGTTCTCAAAGTGTGGTCCGCGGACCACTGGTGGTCCGTACGGCCCCTGTAGTGGTCCGCGACGGCCACAAGTAAATTATAGCGACATTTCTAACATAAAACTCAGAACGAAGATACACAGTCAGTAGTAGCCTATTAAAATGGGCTACACACGTTCCGCATTCTGACATCGCAGCCTCTGCATGGGTTGTATCAGAGCCTCTCTGGTTGTACCATGTGAGGGAGTTATCCCCTCCCAAATAGAGATGGTTGGGTCCAGGCCGTCTTTTCTAAAAAGTTTTCTCAGATAGGCTACGGATTGCTGGGCCGAAATATTGTGCACACTGCCAGTGAGCGACGAGTCTGACTGAGGCTAATGGGGACGCAATCTCATACTCAAATTGCAAGTTTAAACAAATCACAAAAATAATCGGACCAGCTGGCTAAAAGCAGAATTCCCATATTCCCTCTTGAAAGCTGCCCTGCTCGACTTTTTAGATGTTGAATTGACTGTAAAACTGTAAAATGATGAACTTTGTGACATGACGCGAAGACATGGCTGCCGCTCCACTATGCGGTCTGTACCGGGCGACATTCTCACTCAAATGTCAAGACTTTCGTGACCCAAATCTAAATTCTGATCCGACAGATCAATGGGGAATCGCTTTTTCTCTCTAAGGCTGTCCTCCTCTGACTTTTTGGTCTTTTAAATCGAACTATTTGTATGATCCGTGTGGTCCTTTTGCCATTGTAAATGCTATCCTTTCCCGGTTTTCTGAAACCTAGCTGCGTGCGCATCCTGAATGTTGGTAAACATGAAAGTGGTCTATTTAGTTAGATGGTCCGCAAGTTTTTATTTATTGGCCAAGTGGTCCTTGGTCTGAAAAAGTTTGAGAAACACTGCACTAACTGAATTTACGTTTCAGGCTAAAGTCAAGTTAAACTAAAATGTGTTGCAAAGAATTTCAAACAGGCGGAAACAGAATCTCAAGAGACAGTTCCTTCAGGTAAATTCCTGCGCGCAAAGCACTTTAGTCCGTGTTCCAAAACGTAAATTCAGACTTTTTGAAGTGCAGACATTCTACGTGTTTACGTGTTTTCTTAA
The DNA here is from genome assembly GCA_903064625.1 of Mallotus villosus. Classification (NCBI taxonomy): domain Eukaryota; kingdom Metazoa; phylum Chordata; class Actinopteri; order Osmeriformes; family Salangidae; genus Mallotus; species Mallotus villosus. The sequence goes on along the minus strand of CAEFZP010002030.1, from coordinate 18,024 downwards.
TCTCCAAAAATGTCTTATTTAAATAAACAAGTTAAGAAATAATGTCACTTTAACTGTTTTCAAAAGCCATTGACATAAAATAAGGCCTTAGAAACTAAGCAGAGCGTCTAGACAAGTTACAATCGATTATGGCGTATCCGTTATTTGACAACCCTGTGGTGGATGAAGATGCTCAGATTATACAAAGAGCGTTTATCCCACCAGCCCCAAGGGTCTTCAGAGACAGAAGTTATTCTTCCCTGACCAGTATCTGTGGAAAAAGTATAGGTTCAGCAGGCTCAGCATTGTTTATCTAGATTTACATTTACATTCACATTTATTCATTTAGCAGACGCTTTTATCCAAAGCGACTTCCAAGAGAGAGCTTTACAATAGTGCATAGGTCACTGATCATAACAACGAGATATCCCCAACATTGCAAGTAGTCAAACATGGATCGTACATTGTGAAAAAACCAACAATAAGTGCCAAAGGGAAGAATCATAAGAGCATGGAGTTAAACAAGTTACAATTGAACAACATGAACCTTAAAAGTGCACGAGTGTACCTGTGGAAGAGCAAACAACAGTTTAATCAGTTACAGCTAACCAGCAAGAGCAGCAGGTCTCTAAGTAAGAGTCCTTCTGATCCAGGGAGAAACTAACATCATGTCCAGCAGATCTTTCCTAGGTACCGTTGTATTCCCGGAACAAGTGTGTCTTGAGCCTATTCTTGAAGGTGGGGAGACAGTCAGTGTCTCTGATGGAGGTGGGGAGTATAGATTTAATTGTCAATTATATATATATATAGGCCTATATAAAATAACACTTTAGCAACTCTAAAGGATGGCAATGAACACATAACAGCAGCCTACCATCCTTTGTAGAAAGTACCCTTACAAAAAAGTATATTAAAGTATACTATAAGTATACTAACATATGGATAGTACACTTTTAGTTCACTTTTGATATACTTTTGAGAAGTATACTTAGAAAATAGTTCACCTTTGATATACTTTTAAGTATGATTTGAAAAAAGTTCACTTTTGTAAGAAGTATATTTAGAACATGTTTCACTTTTGATGTACTTTTAAATACAACATTCCGTGTTTATCCCATCCTTCATCCAAACTGAAACTGGTTTCCATTTAGTTCAGAAGAATGAACTGTTTGTTGGTGTTAAGGAGTTTTCCACTTTTCATGTAGGGGGTTAGAGGGTTGACATCATGGAGTTCTGATGGCCTCTTTATGTCATGGGATTCTTGTGCAGTCACCGCATATGGAAACGAAGGTGTTCTCTGAACCAGGATTAGTAATTCTTGCAGTCAAATAAAACTTGGTCGTTGACAAGTATTATTTCCACTATCCGTTTGTAATGGGGTAACCCCCCTTCCACTCCAGTACATACAAACATGCCACTGACATAGTAAATGCTGTCTATGGCTATTCTTGAAGTCTGATACACTGTGGTGCTGTTAGTTATCTGATGTATAACGCTCTGGGCTTCTGGTGTTCCCCTGCAAAGTTCTCCACTGAGGGCTTGAAAATAATTGGTAATGATAGATGATAGGCCATCAGCTGCTGATGCTTGTAAGCTAATGTTTTAGGGACGTTTTTAAAGTTCTGAGCAACATGCATGCACTAAAACACTTTGTGTTTTCCCTCAAATCTAATGGTCCAAAAATGCAGAAGAGGGCCAAAACTGCTAATCATCTGTGGGTAGTGCTCAATGTAATGGTGTTTTGGGCGCAAACGGACATTTGGAAAGACCTCCTGGAATAACTGCCGATGGTCAGAGATTTTCATAGACAAGTACTGTATCACATCTTCTGTGAAAACTGGGGACATAACTAATTCCACCAAGTCTTTTAAATACATCAAGATCTCCCAAGCTTTGTCGTCTGCAGGGACCAAATGGCCGATTATGGTGGGAAGAAGCCTTATCAGTGTCAAATTTTCATGACCATTGCCTCCAATGGTTTTCCTTTTGTGAAAGGTTTTGGGAATAGGCTGAGGACGATCAACTTTGTCAGCATTCTCAAAAGGAAACAGACAGCTTGATTTAACTGTTCCAGGGAGAAATACTTTTTTCTTATTAATTCTTGTAAACACAGAGCCAACTCCATTGGTACTACACCTTCTAAGAAATCATGTCTGGAGGAAATCCTCCAGATACTTGTGGTATCAAAGTACTCCAGATGTTGTGCAAAACAGCAAGTGGCCTTTACCCCAAAATTTTGCACACCATTTACAGTTTCAATTTCAGTGCACAACTGGTCATGATTTTCCTTTGTCCTTAACTCAAATGTTGTTGCCTCACGTCTTTGAATTTCATCTTTAGATGCATAACAAAATCTGCAAGGGTATGTATGGTCCACTGAAGTTTTCTTTAAACCCCCCAAGCCCATGTGCAGCTAGATTGTCTGCCACAACACACAACAATGTCCCGTGAACATTTTCTCCAACACTCCACAAAGACACCATCACTTTCTAGAACTTTCAAATTATTCAGAAGTGGCTCAAAAACCTTTTCGTAGCCACAAGTCTTCAGGTCATTTGAATTGCAGAGTAAACCCAGCTGTGTTGTGTTCAGAGCTGCACGATGTTTATATGGAATCCAATAAACACAGCACAATTTGTGTTTCTTTCTTGATGTGCCAAGTGGGTTGGCCACCTCAAAATCATCAATATAAAGTTGAATGGCAAATTTTAAATCCTCTGATGACAGCAGCATATTGCCTTTACAGAAAAGCCCATCTCGATAGGTCCTATACCAGAGGTTTTCAAAGTGTGAGGCGCGCCTCCCCTGGGGGGCGCCAGAGAGTTTCAGGGGAGGCGCGGCAAAGCGTTTCAGGGGTGGCGGCAAATATATATTTTTTAATTATTAAAAAAAATAAAAATATATGCTTACTGGAAAATAATCATTAGGTAGATGTATGGAATAGAATACACAAAAATATATACATATTTTAATGTCATTTAATCTCTCTCAGTCCTGACAGCTTGTGAAGTAGGCTACTTGACACGAAACATTTTTAGCTAGCAGTGACAGCAACTTTTCCAATAAAAAATGTCTGAACCCAGTAGAAAGCGGAGAAAATATGATGAGGAGTATTTGAAGTTGGGATTTTCATGGATAGGGCCAGCCGATGTCCAAAAGCCACAATGTGTGGTCTGCAAAGAGGTTCTGGCTAATGATAGCATGAGACCCTGCAAACTCCGCAGGCATCTGGAAACCAAGCACAAAAGTTTAGTGTTAAAGCCGCTGGAGTTTTTTTCTACAAAGTTAAAGGAACTTAACAAGCAGAAGAAGACCGTCGAAACATTCAGCACTACTAATAGCAAGGCAACTGAGGCATCATATCTCGTTGCATTACGTATTGCAAAGGCGGGTAAGCCCCACAGTATCGGCGAAACCTTACTCCTACCTGCTGCAAAGGATATGTGCTCGGTTATGATGGGAGAAGCTGCTGCGGCCAAGTTGAATGTCATCCCCTTGTCTGACAACACTGTCCAGCGCCGTATCTCTGACATGGCATTGGATGTGAAGGAGCAGGTGCTGGACGGTATTCGTGAGAGTCCTTACTTCTCCATTCAAATTGATGAGTCCACCGATGTTGCTAACTGCGCACAGTTGATGACTTACGTGCGCTACATCAGAGAGCTCAATGTCCAGGAGGAGTTTCTGTTTTGTCATTCTCTGACAGCTCACACCACGGCAGAAGAATTATTCAAGGCCTTGAATGATTTCATTGAGAATAACACCATTGATTGGAAGCGGTGCTGTGGCATATGTAGCGACGGGGCAAGGGCAATGACAGGTCGCCACAGTGGTCTGGTGAAAAGAGTGCAAGATGTTGCTCCCGCTGCTGTTTGGAGTCACTGCATCATCCATCGACAGGCCTTGGCAGCCAAGAAGATGCCCGAGGAGCTGCGTGCGGTCCTGGGTGAGGCAGTAAAAATAGTCAACCTGATCAAATCCCGCGCCCTGAATGCGCGTCTGTTTTCCATCCTCTGCGAAGAGATGGGCGCACACTTTCGCCAGCTACTCCTGCACTCAGAAGTGCGCTGGTTGTCCCGGGGCAAGGTCCTCACCCGCCTGTGTGACTTGCGTGAGGAAGTCATCCTATTTCTCACCGAAATCAACTCTCCGTTGGTGAAACACATGGAGGACATGAGCTGGGTGGCAAGGTTGGCCTATTTGTCTGATATCTTTGAAAAGATAAATGTGCTCAACACTTCCCTGCAGGGAAAGGAGTGCCATGGCTTTATGGTAAACGATAAAGTCACTGCATTCAGGAAAAAGTTGGACCTGTGGTGTGCTCGCCTGGAACAGGGCTCAGTGGAAATGTTTCCAACCCTGGAGTACGTTTTGGAGAACGCAGGACTGGCCGTTGCCTCTGTGCAGCAGGTTGCCACTGTGCATTTGAAGGGGTTGCGCGATCAGTTTCGGGATTATTTTGGAGAAGACACCAAGGCGAATCAATGGGTTAGAAATCCATTCATCTTCCCATCAGAGCTCCGTGATGGATTAAGCATCCAAGAGGAGGAGGCCCTACTTGACCTGAGCTCCAACATGGAATTGCAACAGAAGATCCGTGAAGTGTCGCTTGCACACTTTTGGCTGTCTGTGGAAACAGAGTTTCCGTCACTCTCCATAAGGGCTATGCAAGTACTGATCCCATTCACGTCCACTTACTTGTGTGAGTGCGGGTTTTCTGCCTTGACCCTGATCAAAAACAAGTACCGGTCGAGGCTGCATGTCGAGGGCGACCTGCGCTTGTTCCTGTCGTCACTACAGCCCCGCATCCACCGGATGTGTGCAGCGAAGACGCAGACTCACTGCTCCCATTAGCCTAGGTAGAGAGAGCCAGCCTAGAGGTAGAGAAGAACATTAACATGTTCTCCGTTCTGTTTTGTAAAGTGATAGATATGAGATCAAATTTATTTTTGTTCGTTTTTTACTTCAGAAACATGCACAAATAGCATTGAAGTGTAATTAATCATCAATCATATTAGCCTATTGATTTTTAATAAAATGAGAGATCGTAAAGAGAGTAGTGCCTGCTAAATGACTTAGGGCTTGTGTTCAAAATAAACTTTTTCAAACCCTTTGCAACTATTTACTTTTAACACAGTGTTCCTTCTATTATTAATTAAATTAATATCCATATCTAATCATGATAGTTAGGTTGCTATACTGTAGTTACCTTGGCCACGTGCTCTTCCTTGTAGCCTATATCTCACGATTTGACCCTGCATTAATTTAGAAATACCAAAAAAAAGGATCAGTAGCCTAGAAAGAGACAAAATATTCAAACGGAATCTTATACCGAATTTTCTTTTAAACATTTAAAACTGAAAGCATGCAGCCAAGGTGCTCTCCACCTTTATTTCTTAAGGGCTATTTATAAACTATTTGATAAATCTTATATAAAAGCATAATATAATGTAAAGTAACAGCTAGCTGGCGTCAGTTAGGCTACTTGTAAATAGATAATGTTTAAGAGTAAAATCTCAATTTAGCTTGCACATAAGTTATAACATATTTGAGTTTGCTAACATTAGCAATAACGTCAGCTAGTTCGAAGTGTAGCCTATGCATAGGCTAAGCATTACATTAGCAGCACATTTCACGTATTTAAGAATGATTAAACATGGACTTACCTGCAAGTGATGCATGGGTATCATCTCGCAGTATTTTTTATTTTCTCTGTTCCTGACTCCTGCCGTCTTTTCGAGGCCATTTCCCAAAAATGCCTACTTTCAAACCTCGTCAGGCGCAATCCAACAGACCACTGGGGCCAGTATTTCATATTATTTTAATAAATAATAAATAATTAGGCTAAGTGAAATTTTCGGCATTAAACCTGCATCATAGTACCACCAAGAAAACAAAACTACTTTCACCCCTGGTAAGTAGGCTTACTGTTGGCCATGTTGCGCTTCGCTCCGCAGCTTCACTCGTTGTAAACCAACCAATCAGCGCGCAGCTTATCTATATATTCATGAACATACCATAGAAAGAAGAAACCCTCTTGTTTTATTCCAGGGCTATTTCACAGGGTGCATTAGGGCGCATAGAACAGCACCCGGAACATTTTCAGCCCAACCAATGTTAGATACCCTATTGGGAGACCTTAAGGAACAGTGTGAAATATGCCCAAAAAATCATTCTATGACCCCGTTAAAATGGGGGAGGCCCCGGTGACTTGATGTTCTCTCAAGGGAGGCTCACTGTCTTACACTTTGAAAACCCCTGTCCTATACTAATCTTTTTGGACAGACAACTGCAATATCTGCTGTAGGAAATCCCTTTTTTTGAGAAGCTCCTGCAACATGGAGAGGAGTTGAATATTTTGCACCAACAGTACCATACTCAATTTGTTTCACCACAGGGAAATGTTTCTCATAGTAGGATTTTCTTATTTTTGCTGTTGACAAAGGCCCCTCTCTAGAAGTGCAGCTTTTAAGCACATCATTGGTTACAATTGCATTTACAGTTTCCGTTACAACCTCACTGCTGACATTACAACTGTGTTTCTGTAGGATTTGAGTAACTGTGTCTTCAAGTACTGGGCTGGAGAGTGATCGCAATTGATCCAAGCCTTCTAAAATTCCTTTAGTACCACTCTCTGACACATGGAGGACAGTTTGTGTTTTTAGGAGAAGAGAAGCCAAGTTGTGTACTAGCTGATGTTTCAGAGAATCTATGTTTTCATTCTCTTCATTTGGTTCATTGTTGCTGCTACAAATCCTTTGTCCCAAAATGTTTATGGTTTCTTGACTTATGAGAATCAAATGTTGAGCAGACATTTGTCTAGAATAAACAGTCTTTAAATGGGAACTGTGGCATTTCATGTTTCCTTAAATGTAGTCTCAAATGCGATATTATGTCTGGCCCATAAGGTTGTGTAAAAGCACAATTTTGACAGTGGAAGGCCAGTTGTGGGTCATTCGCTGGCTTTGGTTCTGGCTCTGTGTGTATTCTGGTAAAATGGATTTTCAATGCATTTGGAGTGGCAAAGGTGCACACACAGCTGTCGTATAAACATGGCAAGGGGTTGGTTCTGCTGTGCTGACTATGTACAAGATGATAATGACGGAGAAGACTGTTTTTTTTATTGTAGTAGTGGAAATCACAGAGTTTACCATGTCATTTTGAAATAATCTGTAAAAATATAGAGGATTTAAAAAATCTAAATGTTCAATTACGTGTTGCCTGTGGTCTGCATTGCTGCATTATTTCTATAACTGCTCTAAACTCTTTAAATACATTGTTCAAGAATCAAGAAACTGGTTCACTTACCATTTGTTGGCTTAGGCCTTTCTTCAAGTTGAAAAGACAGGGAAAACAGGTTCAGTCTCCTGAGCAAAAAATAGGAGTGTAGCGTGTTTCACTCTGCGTTGTGTTTTTCTCCACTGAAGACGCTGCCACACGTGCGAATCCTGATATAGTTGGTTTATTAGCCTGGCTCGCTAGCCCTCGACCACCTCGCTCGCTAACCGGAGGTCAGGTCGAAAGGCAGTAAAAAGCAAACAGACAAAATAAATAACATTAGGTGCTGTGCAAACCACACAACACAATACAATTATACACTTCAATACTTCAATACTACATGAACACAAAGCGGGACATTTCACCAGTTCTACAATTTTCAGACCTGAAGGCAACGTACCTCGCTAACCGGAGGTCAGGTCGAAAGGAACACATTTTCTGCGAGAACGCAGATAACCCGCGATGGGTCAAACCAAAACACACATATTTTCCCCAAACATACATTTTTTCAAAGAAATAACATAAATGTGTAAACATGTCAGTACATCAACAATTGGGGTAATACATGTGTAATGCATAAAAAAAATTTGACTTTGACCTTGATATTAAATGGCCAACCTCCCCCTCCCAATTTGACCTACTTGACCTGGTCCCGTGCGTAAACTAGTGGAACAACATTACACTGCTACAGGAGCATTAAAAAAAACATGGCAGCATGGCATGACAGCTGAGTGGAAAGCAGTAACAGACCCTAATCTTATGCAGTATGATGCTGCTAGTACAGCACAACACGATACTCGCTGTGCAACAGCACATCTATGCACGCTGTATCCATGCGTCGTTGCTAATGTGTGCTGACGTTAGCACTGAATTCCCCTTTGGCGACACAAGGCACTTTTTGCCACAAAAACGTAATTTCAGCCTAAACCGTGCAACGGAACGTGAATAACAAATACAAGCAACTCAATCGCTACCAAGACGAAACTTTTGACACAGACGTTGTCTATGTCGTCCACATATTGATGGTAAATATATATGAGACAACAATGGGGCTTGAGCACACCCAATTAGCCACCCAAAATGTCTAACTATGTAATTGTTCTTGTCAAGAGAAAAGGAAACATCACAGATTACTTTTAATAAAGCGCCCGATACGATGAAGAAGTAACAAGGTCAAATCAAATCTAAAATGTATTTTTATAGCCCTTTTTACAAGCAATGTCACAAACGGCTTCACATATGGCCATAGAACTGCCCCACAACCAACCTAAACCCTCAATGAAGACAAGGAAAAACTCACGAGAGAAAAAATTGAAGAAACATGGGAACTAAGAAGACACAATCAACAACAAACCAAACATTAGATATCAAGACTATCGCCACCGAAACTAATGACAAATTGAGGAGGGCACTTACATTTTTGACCTTGCCGTTTCTCATTTCTCGCACCATATAGGCTAGCTAGCTAGCTATCATGACATTAGGCTATAGGGCTAGCTATCTGTAACAAAGTCCATGACTCGGTTGTCATTCCTTACAAAAAAGAAGTATACTTCAAGTTTATTTTGTGAGTATACTTAGTATAAAAAGTATACTATAATCAAATCAAATCAAATCAAAATTTATTTGTATAGCCCTTTTTACACGCAAGCATGTCACAGAGGGCTTCACATACGCCCATGAAAAACTGCCCCTCAACCAACCTAAACCCTCAAGGAAGACAAGGAAAAACTCCCAGAAAAACTCAATGCAAGAGAAAAAATGGAAGAAACCTCGGGAGGAGCAATTCAGTGAGGGATCCCCTCCTCCAGAAACGGTTGGTGAAAGAGAGGAGCAGAACACAGGCTAAACATAGTAATACACAGGGAAGTGCCAATGGGTTTAGAAACATCAAAATCCATTGTCCAGCTTGGTAGATGTAGGAAGGGATCGGGAAACTCGCTGTTGCCCGTCACGGAGACTAGTTTCCGGTTGGTGAATAGGTCCAGCGTTGGCGGACCGATGACCAGGCAGGTGCTGACAGCTCAAAAACCCCCCACACCACAGGGGATGTGTGGAGGGGGGACAGAGAGAGGAAAGCAGGGATTAGAGAATGCCAGGAGAAGCTAATAGTTACAATGATATTAGAATGAGATCCCCACCGGTCAAGTGTGGACTAATGCAGCGATTTAAACAAGGGTATTTGGTGCAGCCTTAGACACTAAGACACCGCCAGCCCCCCTCGGTTGGAACATAAAATCTGTTCCAGGGGAAAGAACTCTAAAATAAGTTATTAATAGAATAAGGGTGAGAATGCCCCGTCCCCCGTCGACACCACACCATAATCATGTTACTTAAGTATACTAGCAGTGTACTTACTTATATACTATTTTTGTACTAAGTAGACTGAATTGTCCCACTTTTAGGTAATTTAGTACACTTTAAAGTACACTGATATTTTAAGTTGACTTTTGAATACTGTAAAGTAGCCTGTGTAGTGGATTTTTAGTTCATGAAGTATACTTCCTAAAGTACTCCAAAGTATACCTTTCAATACTCTAAAGTAACCTGTGAAGTGCACTTCCAGTTCATGAAGTATACTTCCTAAAGTACTCCAAAGTATACCTTCCAATACTCTAAAGTAACCTGTGAAGTGCACTTCCAGTTCATGAAGTAAACTTCCTAAAGTACTCCAAAGTACACCTTTCAATACTCTAACGTAACCTGTGTAGTACACTTCCAGTTCATGAAGTATACTTCCTAAAGTACTTCAAATTATACTTTGGAATACTTTAAAGTAGCCTGTGTAGTGCACTTTCAGTTCATCAAGTGTAAGGCTGGGTGTCAAACCTGCCCCCACCTCTCACATGCTAAAGTTTGGAGTTGCTGGACGGTCTCAACTTGATGGCCCTGACACCCCATTCAAGATCTGGTCTGATTGGTTGTTCTTGTGTATAAAGGGAATTGTAATGCATTGTCTGTTGGATTTCTTCATCTCCTGAGACCTTCTTCTCAGTTCTGCCTTGTCCTTGTCCTACTCTTTGCTCACTCTTGCTTTTCTCTCTGATTTACAATAATCACGGTAGAGTAGGTAAGATTTAAAGCCTTCATTTGTAACATGTTTGCCTTGTAATTGATTTCATTCATTTGCAATGTTATTAAATGCGTATTCCTTTTGACCGTACTTTGACCATTCTTGCTCTGATTTAACCCATAGAGTCAAATAACTATCATTTATATTTGTATTGGCATTATTTGGTTCATGCTAATACACTTCAGTTTCCCATCTTCCTTTAAACCATAGGGGAATTCGTTTTGGTTCTTTCAACCATATTTTACCCCCCTACAGTTTTGGTGACTCCGGCTACGTGATATGTTTCGAGCAATTCAGTTACAGTTTGGTAAACCGGCGTTGCAAACCATGGTGCGGTGAGTAAGCATTTAAAAATGTAGCTTACATTAATTATATTCCGCCTGGTTCTGTTGGTAGAAACCTATTACTAGTTTCTGATATTAGCTCCTGCATTAAATGAACAAAAATGGAATGGGCAACTGAAGTTAACAATTTACTTAACCTATGGGAAACCGTTAGCGTTAACCAAACGTTATCTGAATTGAGCAAGAAAGACAAGAACGGTCTTAAAACTGATTGTACGCTAGCTGAAATAATTGAACATTGGCGAACAGTAGGAGTCCATAAAAAGAAAGCAGAAAAGAAACAAATGTTGAAGATTACTGTACATCTAATTGGCAAATGTCTTCTCAACTCTGTCCTCAAAGCAGCGACACCTTTTTGTGCCTCACGGCAACCCACCGCTAACAAAAGCAGTTCTACTGAGTTTTCAGATACAGACAGTGGAATTGGTGAGCAAATTCCCAAGCCGCGTTCTACAAAGAACCATCGTGCCCCTGATCCGCCACGCATTTCTGTCATAAAAATGGCGACAAAGGTAAATCCCAAGCCCCAGAAGCCCACTACTAGACATTGTAACTTCTGTAAAAGACAAGGACACACCGAAATGCGATGTTGGGATCTTGGCAAAAGTATGCCTATTCCGCCCACACGCTTGTTTTATGCTAACAACAAAGTTAGATTTTGTCGTGCTTGTCTACGAAGTGGTCACACTGAGTCAAAATGTTGGGATATGGGAAAGGGCAGGCCTCCTCTATTTTACATGCAGCGAATGCTGGGGATACATAGGGTAACAATACCGTTGACTTGAGACTTCCAATTCTAGCTTTTCCATTTACTTAATTCAGGTCCAAATTGTGATATTGCTACATTCCTACTGTATTACCTGTGTTTAGTCTTTGTTGTAGTTCAAAGATTTGTTGTGGACAGTTAAGTTGTTGCTGCTCCTGTTCTTGTACTATATGCACCGTGCATATGGTTTGTCCATCCATGGTTTCCATGTTGGTTTGTGTGGATGAGGATGTACCTTTTTGTGTTTGAGTGGTGGTAAATGTTCTAGGTTTTTAGTTAAACTCACAATCGTTCCGGACCTGTAAATGTAGATGGTATAACTTGTATTTTATTACTGTTTATTTATTTTTGGGACCCAAGGACACTGTTTTGTTTTAATTGCACATCTATGTTAGATGATTGTGTACTTCTCATCTATCAAAAGGGAGGACTGTTGTTCACCTATTTCTTCCATTTGAGTTTTAGGACACTGTCTCACTAATTTCCATTTGTATCCAATCCGACTCTCTCAGACCCCAGACCACTCCAAACGCCACTCCAAACTTTACAATTTTCATTGTTAACCAAGTGCTGTGCTCCAATTGTGTTCTGCTTTAACAGGACAAGAACTTAAGTAGCAGGAATATGCTAACCAAGGGCACGTCTGCATGCCAATACAAAGGTCCTCTGAGCAATAGCCATGATCCAAAAGTGATCCTCTGAGCAAACAGCCATGGCCATTAGAATCTCAATGCTGACCTGTCTGCAATCAAGTTCTTTTGTCCTTATGGGTGCAGGTTATCACACATTGAACACTGCAGCTTCTGCCTGTGCTTTTGTGTCCAAGAGGAAGGATTGTAAGGCTGGGTGTCAAACCTGCCCCCACCTCTCACATGCTAAAGTTTGGAGTTGCTGGACGGTCTCAACTTGATGGCCCTGACACCCCATTCAAGATCTGGTCTGATTGGTTGTTCTTGTGTATAAAGGGAATTGTAATGCATTGTCTGTTGGATTTCTTCATCTCCTGAGACCTTCTTCTCAGTTCTGCCTTGTCCTTGTCCTACTCTTTGCTCACTCTTGCTTTTCTCTCTGATTTACAATGATCACGGTAGAGTAGGTAAGATTTAAAGCCTTCATTTGTAACATGTTTGCCTTGTAATTGATTTCATTCATTTGCAATGTTATTAAATGCGTATTCCTTTTGACCGTACTTTGACCATTCTTGCTCTGATTTAACCCCATAGAGTCAAATAACTATACTTTATATTTGTATTGGCATTATTTGGTTCATGCTAATACACTTCAGTTTCCGATCTTCCTTTAAACCATAGGGGAATTCGTTTTGGTTCTTTCGACCATATTTTACCCCCCCTACACAAGTATACTTCCTAAAGAGCTTCAAAGTATACTTTGCAATACTTTCAAGTGCACTTTCAATTAATGTAAGTACTTCAATAAGTAAACTTACTAAATGTAATTTTACTATTACTTACTATTATTATTATATTATTATTATTATATTTGGGAGCCCCTCAAACACCTCAGATTATAAATCACTTTGCGAGATTGGGAGCTGTTGCGAAGTTGCACTGCAAATGCTTAGCTGATAAAAGCTATTCGCTGCGCAAGTGTACACATTGTAAGAATCCAGCTCTTCTTATGAAACGTAACAGTCATTTAACTCATGGTTACAATGGTAAACCATCACAACAATGACCACGCAAATAAATACTATATTTTAAGCAGACACATTTAAAAAACAAAATTCATGAAGTTACATTTGTCAGCCAATGAGCCAGCTATCTTCATTTTGTCACGTAGTTATTTCGTTCTTTAGTCAGTTTGACAGTATAACCTTCAAATACATAATGCAACCCTTCTGTCTGCTTCTTCCTCAAGTAGCTTTTTCGTTTTTTTCCATTTATACTCCAATTGATAACTAGAGAGCATACAATTTCTGGGGAAATTGTGAGGGTGTGCCTACTTGCTTCGGTTGCAGTTGGGTCCGTCTTAAGTTTTTCCCTTCTAGTGATATTTTCAGGCATTTAGCCTACTCATAGGCTATTGCATAATTTATTAAGAACAACCTTGGAAAGAAGCTACTGTAACAACGTTATCACTGGCAATATTTCAGATGGAATCGTGATTCAAACAGTATGTCTGGTAACTGAAAGTATGCCCCCAAAAACGTAAATAAACTTATTTATTTAGTGAAAATTGCTCATGCATAAAAAGCTCAATAGCGATCATTGTCAGTAACAACACAAAATGCGATATAGCCCTTCGTGGAGAAGCTGCCCCAGTAAATTGTATACTACAGTGTTGGTCTTGGTACTAGCTAGTATTGCGTTGGTTGAATTCGATGTAACGTTCCGTTGTACGCTTTAGGCTGAAATTAAATATGTTTTTCATGAACAGATTGACAAGTTTAGGCTGTGGCAATGAAGTTCGGGTTAGTAGTCAGATAGTTTCACCTTTTGAAATACTTTTGATTTAAGGGACTGCCGAACATGTTCTGTCGCTGTTTGACTTCGTAAAACAGCTGTGTATGTTTTTGTTAGCTACACAGTGTCTCGCGTAGGCTATAGCAGTACTGGTTTGAAACCACAGGTAATGATAATTTCACCAACAAATCGTTTACTTGTAATCTAATGTCATAATTAATCGTACAACGAAAATGTATTTGTGAGGAATGTTTATTTTAAATATTCAAAACAGATGGATCATAGACCGCTGTAGTATGTGTTGCCCGGGCAACAGAGGCTAATGTCATGATGCTAATGCTTCAGTGAAGTAGTAGACTACTGTTTCCGAAAGTAGATGTAGTTCCTCAATAAAATCATCTTATATTGTACATTACACTTCACAATTGGGTTTCATATTTCAAGTAAAATGAGTAAATAGTTATCACCCTGGCCTCTTTGCTTGTGGCATTATATTATTGAGGAACTACATCTACTTTCGGAAAACGGTAGTCTACTATTTCACTGAAGCATTAGCATCATGACATTAGCCTATGTTGCCCGGGCATCACATAGGCCTACTACAGCGGTCTATGATGCATCTGTTTCAATCGTTAAAATAAACATTACTCACAAATACATTTTCGTTGTACGATTTATTATGACATTAGATTACAAGTAAACGATTTGTTGGTGAAATAATAATTACCTGTGATTTCAAACCAGTACTGCAACGGTATAGCCTACGCGAGACACTGTGTAGCTAACAAAAACATCCACAGCTGTTTACAGTAGGAAGTCAAACAGCGACAGAACATGTTCGGCACTCTCTTAAATCAAAAGTATTTCAATAGGTGAAACTGTCTGACTACTAACCCGAACTTCATTGACACAGCCTAAACTTGTCAATCTGTTCATGAAAGCAATATTGAATTTCAGCCGTACAACGGAACGTTCAACCAACAATCGCCACCAAGACGAACACTGTAGTAGCTCTATACAATTTACCGGGACAGCTTCTCCACAAAGGGCTATATCGCATTTTGCGTTGTTACTGACAATGATCGCTATTGAGCTTTTTATGCATGAGCGATTTTCCACTAAAGCTTTTTAACGTTTTTGGGGAGCATGTCTGTTTGAATCGCGAGCTACTGTTTGAATCACGATTCCATCTGAAATATTGCCAGTGATAACGTTGTTACAGTAGCTTCTTTCCAAGGGTATTCTTAATGAATTATTATGCAATAGACTATGAGTAGACTAAATGCTTGAAAATATCACTAGAAGGGAAAAACTTAAAGGGACGGACAAGCAGGCACACCCTCACAATTTCCCCAGAAATTGTATGCTCTCTAGTTAGCCTAGTTATCTCCCAGAAGTTAACAAGCTGCTAAACTAATGTTCTGCGACGTAGTCACGTGCGTTTCGTGACGTTAGTAGCATCAGTGAATGTGGCTAGCAAGTTAGCCACGTAAATAAAAATATATGCAACTAATGGCTACCAACTTTTGACGTGATGTTTTTTAGTAATCCAAATATTGACGGATGCTTAGGGGGGCGGCATGATACCATCCTTGCTGTGCAACAGTCTCTATGCACGTCGTATCCATGCCTCGTTGCTAGAGTGTTCTGACGCAAAAAGACACAAAACGTACATCCTACTCCAGAAGAAATGTATACCATTTTCTGTTTCTAAGCATACTTCTTAAAAGTATATCAAAAGTGAACTATTTTCCAAGCATACTTAAAAGTATATCAAAAGTGAACTATTTTGTAAGTATACTTCTCACTGAAAGAAAGGGCATTGGCGGTCTGTTCAAACTATACATATTAATTTAATATATACTACATGATTTGTTCAAGTTTCTCCTCCAAACATGTTTAAATCTAGCAGTATCTCGGGATTTGTGTAATCTGCACATCTGTATCATGTTGGGAGAAAGTAATCTAGTTAGGTTTGGGTAGTGTCTGCCCCTCCCCCACTCACGTCAGGTACGTGCCTGCGCATGCGCTTAGAAACCTTGTGCCAATTTTTTGAAGCTTTTCAGTTGTAATTTCATTTTCATGCAGTCTCGCTGAAGAGAATAAGTCAAAGATAGTGACAGTAAGTCAAAGATCCCACAGTAAGTGAGAATGGTTTTAATGTGAAACATTGTCATACTGACAGCTGGGCTGTCCCCGCATTGAAATTGCCAGTTAGCTAGTACTAGTTAACACACAAATATACAAGGACCGCTTTTTACACGCTTGTTATTGTTCGCTAGCTGGTCGGTTTTATACATGTGGACTGAAGCGTTTGTATAGTGAGTGCTAGCTACACGTGGGGCTGGCTGCAAATATTGCACAGCTAGCAATAATGTCCTTGGCTAGGGTATTTAGCCCACGTGTGGTGCACTCTTTTTCGACTAGTACAATATTTCGCCTGTGCTTATCTTTTTTTCACGGGCAGTTTAAAAATCCTTTCTAATATTATTTGTTTTTTTTGTTGTAAATATTACTGTTGATATATCACTTCATAGAGTTAAATGTTTCCAGGCGGGGAAGTAACTGTGTAAATTCCCAATATGTTGTCAGTTTATTGCAATGACGTGTATTTAATGTAGCCTAATATTTTCACAGATCCCAATTTGTTGCTGTGTCCGTTTGTGGTTTGAGGGTCTGCCAAAGGCTCTATAGTAGTGGTGAGTAGGCTATTCTTCACAAGACTTTTTTTCTATTTTATGTAGTGTAAATATTCAATGTATAGATTAAACACTTTTTTAACACTTTTTTTTAATTCTCTCTCTCTCATGGAATGCTTTAATTGTTCACCAGAATAGTATGGAGGACTAAAAGTGCCACAATGAATTAATTAAATACACCATTAAATAAATAAATACACCATTCAATAATTAATTACATGTGTAATTAATTAATTAAAATAAGGATTAAATACATAAATGTGTCATGATTTAATTAAAAGACCAATTCATTTTATGTGAAATAAATATCACAAGCAATACAGCGCCCCCAGTCGATTGCATAATACATTTACATTTCACAACAATTCGATTGCATAATACATTTTACATTTCACAACAACGTGTTGCAGTACTTCATGACTTGGGACATCTGTCAACTCGCCCATCAAAGTTGGTAAGCGGATCCCCATAACGCCTGATTGGTTACCCTGCGCATGAAGTCAAGGCAAATCAATTGCAGATAGCTCTAATGGATTGATGCAGAGCCAGTAAAACACATTCCAATACATTGGGTGGCGCTAATCACCTCTACGTTGGGTTAGATACAAGTAAAGGGGAAGACTAGAAAGAGAAGGAAAAAGGGTTTGAAAATAGAAGAGAAAGAGGGAGGATAAAGTATAGAAAGAAGAGAAGTGCAAAAGAATAGGGAGAGAGAGAAAATAAAAGACGAGATAAAAGAAAGAAAGAGAACCGGGAAGGACAGGATCCCAGGTCACTGTTAACATTAGCTGCACCTAACACCCACTGTTCCTACAGTTTAAACAGGCTGTGCTTGGCAGCCGATCTGCAAGGTCCGGTTAGCCCATTGTGTGGTGCAAGACAAAATGTCCAAAACGTATCCTTAGAGAAGCAAGCCAATTGATAGAGCAGGGTCTCAGCAGAAATGCTCCGGCTCCGGCGCTCAGTCACAGGAGATACCTCCTGCTCCATCACAGCAGATACTGGTACCTGCCGCTCCACTAGGTACACCTTTCCAAGGTAAATTAACTAAGTAATTTCATGTTAGCTGGGTCTGCTACAAACGGAGTGGTGTAGCTTCGCTCTGAAGGGTCTTATTTTCCCGATAATGAACGGCGTTGATCTGTACATTTCCCCCTCTTATTATAACGGCTAATCCACTTAGTATCGCTAGCTTATGTACCCTTAGTATAGATAGTCCACATATTAAATAGAGGTTCCTTTATTTTATTTATATGCACCACTCCTGCCAAAGCAAATTCCTTGTTTGTCCAAAACTTTCATGGCGAATAAATACATCCCTTTCTGATTCTGCACCATAGAAGTTGAGGCTGTTTTAGCTGACTGGTAACCATTGAGCTGTTTTTTTCTGTGTTGCAGCCGAGGTAGCAAGGCTCTTTGCGCCATATAGTGGGGTAGCCAGAAGACCATGAGACGTCAACAC
>CAEFZP010002029.1:142500-144089 GCA_903064625.1 Mallotus villosus | reverse complement strand
TATTAAACACTAGGTCCAATTATCAACACAATAGCAGAGTCAGGCTCCAGGGTGAGGACACACACACACACACACACACTTGACATTACGCTTACTGGCACTCTACATGTTAAACTGTGAAGACACAACAACCCACTACTGCCACAACACGGTTTCTCTAGTTCACCTGTTAAACAGTGAACATTCATGTTGATCCTAACATGGTCATGTTGAAGCCTGAAGGTGTGTTAGGGTTAGGTGAGGTCATGTTGATCTGTAATATGAGATACAGTATGTTTGAATATGAGATATTATGAATGATGTGTGTAATATGAGATACAGTATGTTTGAATATGAGAGCTACAAGGTATGACGGAGAGCAAAGCTACAGCTGACATATTAATCATAAACACACAAGTCCTCTACGAGTCTACTAACTCATATTCATATCAAACATGTTTCTGTGTGTTTCATAGATAACTAACAAGCAGCTGGCTGATTGGTCAAAACAGACCACACAGGCACACTAAATTGTCATACCCACACATGCTCACACACCCAACACCCAAACCACACACACACACACACTCAGTCAGAGAGGGTTAGGATGAAACGTAACCTTTATTATAATCCAAGCTGGTCATCACATTATGCTTGATGAAATGTCTTGTTTTTCTATAGATTGCCGTGACAGATGGCTGTATCCCAATCTCCCCGAGACACACACACACACACACCTACACAACACACACATCACACACACACCAATCTCCCTGAGGTTATCCTGAATCAACAGCACCTACACAACACACACATCACACACACACATACGTAACAGCACACATATTCGTCCCAAACAAGCTTTCCATTAAATGCAAATGTTTGCGTGCGACAAGCCATGGACACAGGAGCCATGGACACAGGAGCCATGGACACAGGAGCCATGGACACAGGAGCCATGGACACAGGAGCCATGGACACAGGAGCCATGGACACAGGAGCCATGACACAGGAGCCATGGACACAGGAGCCATGGACACAGGAGCCATGGACACAGGAGCCATGGACACAGGAGGATTCTGCAGTCAGACAAACAGAAAGATTTTCAGTAATCAGGGAATGAGAAATGGAAAGAGCTCTAAACTGAGACAGCTTCATAATGGGGAAGCAGTTATATATGCAGAGGACACCAAGTGTCTCCCAGATGAGGCAGATCTGGAGTCAGTGTGCAGAGACAGATCTGGAGTCAGTTTGCAGAGAGACAGATCTGGAGTCAGTTTGCAGAGACAGATCTGGAGTCAGTTTGCAGAGACAGATCTGGAGTCAGTGTGCAGAGACAGATCTGGAGTCAGTTTGCAGAGACAGATCTGGAGTCAGTTTGCAGAGACAGATCTGGAGTCAGTGTGCAGAGACAGATCTGGAGTCAGTGTGCAGAGACAGATCTGGAGTCAGTGTGCAGCGACAGATCTGGAGTCAGTGTGCAGAGACAGATCTGGAGTCAGTTTGCAGAGGCAGATCTGGAGTCAGTTTGCAGAGTCAGTTTGCAGAGACAGATCTGGAGTCAGTTTGTAGAGACAGTACTGGAGTCAGTTTGCAGACAGACTGTTGAA
>CAEFZP010002029.1:107500-137500 GCA_903064625.1 Mallotus villosus | reverse complement strand
AGCAGAAGAGAGAGAGGGAGGGAGGGAGAGCAAGAGTGAGAGAGCGAGAGGAGAGGAGGGAGGGAGGAGAGCGCAAGAGTGAGAGAGCGAGAGAGAGGGTGTTGAGTGTGAACTCAGTTTACAAGAACCCAACCACCAGGGCATCAGTATATGACTGCAAACACACAGCAGGACACAAGTGCCTCAGCTACACACCCTGGTTACCATGACAACACACAAAACTACAACACCCTGGCTACCTAAACAGCACACACACTGCAGACCTGCCTGTGATCAGACAGGGTTAGGGTTAGGGCTAACCAGGCTGGACCTAAACCCTCACCAGGCTGGACCTAAACCAGGCTGGACCTAACCAGGCTGGACCTAACCAGGCTGGACCTAACCAGGCTTGGACCTAACCAGGCTGGACCTAACCAGGCTGGACCTAACCAGGCTAACCTAACCAGGCTGGACCTAACCGGGCTGGACCTAACCAGGCTGGACCTAACCAGGCTGGACCTAACCCTAACCAGGCTGGACCTAACCCTAACCAGGCTGGACCTAACCAGGCTGGACCTAACCAGGCTGGACCTAACCAGGCTAACACTAACCAGGCTGGACCTAACCAGGCTGGACCTAACCAGGCTGGACCTAACCAGGCTGGACCTAACCCTAACCAGGCTGGACCTAACCCTAACCAGGCTGGACCTAACCCTAACCAGGCTGGACCTAACCAGGCTGGACCTAACCAGGCTGGACCTAACCAGGCTGGACCTAACCCTAACCAGGCTGGACCTAACCGGGCTGGACCTAACCCTAACCAGGCTGGACCTAACCAGGCTGGACCTAACCAGGCTGGACCTAACCAGGCTGGACCTAACCAGGCTGGACCTAACCCTAACCAGGCTGGACCTAACCCTAACCAGGCTGGACCTAACCCTAACCCAGGCTGGACCTAAACCCTAACCAGGCTGGACCTAACCCTCACCAGGCTGGGACCTAACCAGGCTGGACCTAACCGGGCTGGACCTAACCCTAACCAGGCTGGACCTAACCAGGCTGGACCTAACCCTAACCGGGCTGGACCTAACCCTAACCGGGCTGGACCTAACCAGGCTGGACCTAACCAGGCTGGACCTAACCCTAACCAGGCTGGACCTAACCCTAACCAGGCTGGACCTAACCCTAACCAGGCTGGACCTAACCCTAACCAGGCTGGACCTAACCAGGCTGGACCTAACCAGGCTGGACCTAACCCTAACCAGGCTGGACCTAACCCTAACCAGGCTGGACCTAACCCTAACCAGGCTGGACCTAACCCTAACCGGGCTGGACCTAACCCTAACCGGGCTGGACCTAACCAGGCTGGACCTAACCAGGCTGGACCTAACCAGGCTGGACCTAACCAGGCTGGACCTAACCAGGCTGGACCTAACCCTCACCAGGCTGGACCTAACCAGGCTGGACCTAACCAGCTGGACCTAACCAGGCTGGACCTAACCAGGCTGGACCTAACCAGGCTGGACCTAACCAGGCTGGACCTAACCAGGCTGGACCCTAACCAGGCTGGACCTAACCCTCACCAGGCTGGACCTAACCAGGCTGGACCTAACCAGGCTGGACCTAACCCAGGCTAACCCTAACCAGGCTGGACCTAACCCTCACCAGGCTGGACCTAACCAGGCTGGACCTAACCAGGCTGGACCTAACCAGGCTGGACCTAACCAGGCTGGACCTAACCCTAACCAGGCTGGACCTAACCCTAACCAGGCTGGACCTAACCAGGCTGGACCTAACCAGGCTGGACCCTAACCCTAACCAGGCTGGACAAGCGAGGCTGACAACTGTAAACAACACGGAGGGCTGTCACTGTGTTCAGGCCTCCCCCAGCCTTCCCTGGCCTCCCCCAGCCTCCCCAGCCTCCCCCAGCCTCCCCCAGCCTCCCCAGCCTCCCACAGCCTCCTCCAGCCTCTGTTGTAACTTTAAGTCCAGACCCACTTCAGCTATGTTGTGTAATATTTCCCTCGTAACAACAAACACTGCTGACATTTAAGCCTGGAGAGAACAGGAGAGAGAAAACCAAGGACGAGAGAGAGAGAGAGAGAAGGGGGGGAGTACTGAGGGCGGGGTGCCACGGGTGGTGAGACGATACCGCCAGAGTCGGAGAGGGAGCATGCAGAAGCGGCTGCCAGAGGGAGACACCCGCTCAGAGATCTGCCTCTCCTGCCCCGCCAGAGAGTTCGAGCCCGCCTCTGCGAAACCCTATTAGCCCGCCACGCCAGACCCATGCGCCCAAGCACCACGTAGAGAGAAGAGAAGAGACCCTCCCACACCCCTCCCTTGTTTTGGACTGAGAAGCACAGCAGAGGTAAGCCAGTGGCAAAGAGGAAAGCCGCGACGGAGGTGACAAGAGGAGAGAGGAGGAGATGCAATGGGAGACGGACCTGAGAGACCACGTGGAGCATGACCGTCGTGAAGTTGAAGAGGATGGAGACGCCCAGGAGGAGAGGCTAGCGAAATGGCGCGGAGGCAGGCGCGCCATGCATCTGCACAGCACTCCGCCTCCCACTGAGGATCCACCGGCCCCTCATGAGAACGGCAGACCCTGCCAGCGAGCAGGCTTGAGATGACCCACCGCCTCCACTGCTTATACAGAGGTTGAGACACTGCAACTCCCTGCCCTCACGCCCAGCATGAGCCTGCCAGTAAGCGATGAGCAGAGAGAGTGAGACTCAGCTTAGCAAGTATTAAATCGCAAGACGCTGAGACCACCTAGCTCTGCCCGGCGAGGATGATGAGAGAGACCGATGAGGACCCGCTAAGATCGGAGTAACGCCCCGAGAACATCCGATTGCGAGAGCCGGAGAGACCCCGACCCACCGAGCCTCCGATGACGAGCCCCCTACTTTTCGGGAGTCCAAAGCCGACCATTTTTTTGATCCCGGATCCGAGAGACCACGGCCCCGAGAGTTTGAAGCATAGATCCGACCGGAGACGAGCCCGCCCCGCCGGAGAGGGCAGGAAGACCGTCCCGATGACCCGCAACCATAGGATGAGAGATGAAGAGGAGCGCCAGAGACGGGAGAGCCGAGGGAGAGAGCAAGGCCAGAGTGGAAGAGAGAGAGAGCAACGGAGAGAGAAGAGAGAGAGACGGACGAGAGAGAGAGAGGAGAGAGAGAGATGAGAAGAGACAAAAGAGAGACAGCAAGAGAGACAAGGAAAGAGAGAGAGGAGAGAGAGACAAGAGGAGAGAGAGACAAGAGACAAAGAGAAGGACAGAGACGGAGGGAGAGAGAGAGAGAGAGGGAGCGAGAGGAGAGGAGAGAAGAAGAGAGGCGAAGAGAGAGAAAGAGAGAGACAAAGAGAGACAGAGAGGGAGAGAGAGAGAGGGAGAACAGGAGGCAGAGACCAGGCGTGGAACCGCAGGAGAGGGATCCCACTGTGCCCTGTCATCACACATCCACACCACAAACACAACACTACTTATATAACACACAACAGAGAGAGAGAGAGAGAGAGAGAGAGAGAGTCTCATATTTTTTCATTTGTAGCTTGGCATCATTACATACTGTTTGTTTGTGATTTTAAGTTTGATTAATTAAGTTTGATGATATGTTAATAAATACATATATTGTACCTTCACTGTGGACCGCTTTGGCAACATTGTTTAACCTGAACATTCATGCCAATAAAGCATATTGAATTGAATTGAGAGACAGAGTGAGAGAGAGACAGAAGGAGAGGCACACAGAGAGAGAGAGGCGGGAGGGGGGGGGCATCAGGGGGATAAGAGAGGGACAGGGAGGACAGGGAGTGGGGGGGGTCAGACAGTCTTTCTGGGTCAGTGATCAGCAAGGATTTCTTCCCCCTCCTCCTGTTCTCCCCCTGGCTAACACAACACATGTAGACAGCCTGGCTAACACAACACATGTAGACAGCCTGGCTAACACAACACATGTAGACAGCCTGGCTAACACAACACATGTAGACAGCCTGGCTAACACAACACATGTACACAGCCTGTGCTAACACAACACATGTAGACAGCCTGGCTAACACAACACATGTAGACAGCCTGGCTAACACAACACATGTAGACAGTCTGGCTAACACAACACATGTAGACAGCCTGTGCTAACACAACACATGTACACAGCCTGTGCTAACACAACACATGTAGACAGCCTGGCTAACACAACACATGTAGACAGCCTGGCTAACACAACACATGTAGACAGCCTGGCTAACACAACACATGTACACAGCCTGGCTAACACAACAAATGTAGACAGCCTGGCTAACACAACAAATGTAGACAGCCTGTGCTAACACAACACATGTAGACAGCCTGGCTAACACAACACATGTAGACAGCCTGTGCTAACACAACACATGTAGACAGCCTGGCTAACACAACACATGTAGACAGCCTGGCTAACACAACACATGTACACAGCCTGGCTAACACAACACATGTAGACAGCCTGGCTAACACAACACATGTAGACAGCCTGGCTAACACAACACATGTAGACAGCCTGGCTAACACAACACATGTAGACAGCCTGGCTAACACAAGACATGTAGACAGCCTGGCTAACACAACACATGTAGACAGCCTGGCTAACACAACACATGTAGACAGCCTGGCTAACACAACACATGTAGACTGCCTGGCTAACACAACACATGTAGACAGCCTGGCTAACACAACACATGTAGACAGCCTGGCTAACACAACACATGTACACAGCCTGGCTAACACAACACATGTAGACAGCCTGGCTAACACAACACATGTAGACAGCCTGGCCTAACACAACACATGTAGACAGCCTGGCTAACACAACACATGTAGACAGCCTGGCTAACACAACACATGTAGACAGCCTGTGCTAACACAACACATGTAGACAGCCTGGCTAACACAACACATGTAGACAGCCTGGCTAACACAACACATGTAGACAGCCTGGCTAACACAACACATGTAGACAGCCTGAGCAAGCCTGGGTTGCACATCTCACACACACAGCTCAGCCCTCAGAGGTGAGGCCTGTGAGGCTGACCTATGAGGCTGACCTGTGAGGCTGACCTGTGAGGCTGAGCTGTGAGGCTGAGCTGTGAGGCTGAGCTGTGAGGCTGATGTGAGGCTGACCTGTGAGGCTGACCTGTGAGGCTGAGCTGTGAGGCTGACCTGTGAGGCTGAGCTGTGAGGCTGACCTGTGAGGCTGACCTGTGAGGCTGAGCTGTGAGGCTGACCTGTGAGGAAGAGGCTGTGTGAAGGCTGCTCCCCTGCCCAGGGAGAACAAACCCTCCAGGAAACAGAGAGAGGGTTAGGGATCGATCCTGAGATCCTGACGAGAGAGAGAGCCCTGTTAGCATCAGCACCTGCTGCTCCTGCACCTTAACCCTGCTCCCCTCCTAAACAGAGCAGGTGATGACAGTCCCCTGCATGTTTACTGCTCCAGCTTCTATCTAGGGAAGGAGTTGTGCAATCAAACCCCAGAATTGATTTCCCCTTTGTGAAATATTAATATCTTTGGGGATCTCTGTGAAGAATGAAGTGCAAACAAGGGGAAAAAGAGAGGAGAAGAGAGGAGTGAGGAGAAGAGGAGGATTGATGAGGGGGAGGAGAGGAGAAGTAATGAGGAGAGGAGGAGAGGAGAATGGTTTGGTTGGTGTGTGGACAGGACTTACACTGTGACAGATCTATAGATGATCTATACACTAACTCCAATCACAACATTCATTCCATACCCCTCCCTGCTCACTGTATGTTCCTGTGTGTAGGACCACGCCCCCTCACTGTATGTTCCTGTGTGTAGGACCACGCCCCGCTCACTGGACCACGCCCTGCTCACTGTATGTTCCTGTGTGTAGGACCACGCCCAGCTCACTGGATGTTCCTGTGTGTAGGACCACGCCCCCCTCACTGTATGTTCCTGTGTGTAGGACCACGCCCCCCCTCACTGGATGTTCCTGTGTGTAGGACCACGCCCAGCTCACTGTATGTTCCTGTGTGTAGGACCACGCCCCCCTCACTGGATGTTCCTGTGTGTAGGACCACGCCCCCCTCACTGGATGTTCCTGTGTGTAGGACCACGCCCCCCTCACTGTATGTTCCTGTGTGTAGGACCACGCCCAGCTCACTGTATGTTCCTGTGTGTAGGACCACGCCCAGCTCACTGTATGTTCCTGTGTGTAGGACCACGCCCAGCTCACTGTATGTTCCTGTGTGTAGGACCACGCCCAGCTCACTGTATGTTCCTGTGTGTAGGACCACGCCCTGCTCACTGTATGTTCCTGTGTGTAGGACCACGCCCTGCTCACTGTATGTTCCTGTGTGTAGGACCACGCCCAGCTCACTGTATGTTCCTGTGTGTAGGACCACGCCCAGCTCACTGTATGTTTCCTGTGTGTAGGACCAGGTATGTTACTGGGATGAGGCTGGATCTGTTACCAGACAGCAGGCATGTTACTGGGATGAGGATCTAACGTATAGCTTGTAGCCTGTACTGATGGTGAGTGTGTGTGTGTGTGTGTGAGGTGAAGCAGTGTCTCTCCGTGTTCCTCTGTATACACACAGATCATCTCTCCCTGCTACTTCATTCACAACACCCAAAATGTTTCGGGACATCTGATTGGTTGGGGGCCAGCCATGCTAAAAACGCGCCAATCTCCCAGCAGCCAATAAGAAGCACGTAGTACTCTCTCTCCCTCCATGCCTGGAGCATGGTGCAAAATCATTCAGCTTTTGAGCGCAGAACTATCCAGCCCTGCTCTACCAGCACATACGCAAAACTATCTACTACAGATCACCCGTCTACCAGATCACCCGTCTACCAGATCACCCATCTACCAGATCACCCGTCTACCAGATCACCCGTCTACCAGATCACCCGTCTACCAGATCACCTGTCTACCAGATCACCCGTCTACCAGATCACCCGTCTACCAGATCACCTGTCTACCAGATCACCCGTCTACCAGATCACCCATCTACCAGATCACCTGTCTACCAGATCACCCGTCTACCAGGATAATCGGGCCGATTTCCCCTCTTCCAACAATCCTAGGTAATGTTCCGATTATCTTGATGGTTCTACAGATGATCTTATCAGATGTCTCCTTGGTGTGAGGTGTTGAGCGTGACCGAACCTGCTCGGAAGAACGTCAGAGCCGCTCGATAGCGAATCGTAATAAATCCTAGCGTGGGGGAAACCCTGATGACAAGTGTGACAGCCCGTCAGCTGCCCAGTATGACCTGATGACCTGCGTTCAACAGGAAGTGGGGAACAGGGTTAGACACAGCTGAAAACTCATGAGGTTCAACAATGCCACCTATGGTCAGGAGAGAGTACTGCACTCTGTGGATGACATCATGGTGTTAAGGATGTGGTTTCTCACCTGCAGACGAGCGCAGGCTGGAGCCCTCATGCAGGACAGCGTTCCTCTCCAGCAGGACAGCGTTCCTCTCCAGCAGGACAGCGTTCCTCTCCAGCAGGACAGCGTTCCTCTCCAGCAGGACAGCGTTCCTCTCCAGCAGGACAGCGTTCCTCTCATGCAGGACAGTGTTCCTCTCCAGCAGGACAGCGTTCCTCTCCAGCAGGACAGTGTTCCTCTCCAGCAGGACAGCGTTCCTCTCATGCAGGACAGCGTTCCTCTCATGCAGGACAGCGTTCCTCTCCAGCAGGACAGCGTTCCTCTCCAGCAGGACAGCGTTCCTCTCCAGCAGGACAGTGTTCCTCTCCAGCAGAGAGCAGGTAGACAGCAGGTGAACCACGGGGGGGGGCAACAGCACATTCTGTTTCCACCATGCATGCATGAACACTGGAATGTGTGGAATGACCTGCAAATCTTAGCTATCTGGCTAAGTTGTTGTCAATGAAATATGACATCATTCAGTTGAGGCTAGGAAACCGATCACCAACAGCCCCCCTCTCTCTCTCAAGTGTCAAGCCTGCTGATGGGCTGTGCTGCCCCCTGCTGGTCAGTATTATACAGCCAATGCTGCTGCAGCGCTGGGTCTGTGGAGATGAAGACCGCAGGAACACCACCCTCCTCTTCCTCACAATCAGCTGGTGAAGCAGACCCGAGTCCTCCCCCCCTCCTAATCCCAACCTCCCCCCCACCAGCACTTGTTATCCCCCAGCCTCGTTGAACCCTGACCTGGATTCCTGTGTGACCCTCGACCCCTATAGACACCAGCTGTCACACTGCTAGTGGAGAGGGAATAGAATAAAACAACATTCTGAAAATACAAAGCTGGATAACTTTATTTACCACACACACACACACTTTAATTTGTACACATTTGAACTCGGGGTCCAAACAGAACCCCATCCTCTGACCCAGCGTCACACCAGGAATCTGCCCTCAGCTGACTGCCCTCAGCTGACTGCCCTCAGCTGCCTGCCTCACCAGAGAGATAGACGCAGCTCCACCTGGATCTGATAGCATTCCACAAATGCTCAATGAAAATTGACTGATATTTATTGCAAAATAATCTGTAAAACAATGTGGTTCCTAAACGGCTGTCTGCTTACAAGAGAACCTCTTCGTACAAACCGATGTGGAACACAATATTACAACCTTGTGTTGCTGCAGCCCGTTTCTTGCTGACTTGGTGCCCTCCAGGCTCAGCAGTGAGATGGTGAGAACACATGCTCTTCAAGTCATCCCTAACGATGACCAGAACACAGCCCTAGCAACGAGCCCGAGCAGTGAGGCACAGCTGCAGAAAAACACCACAAGTTATTGACAACATGACACGATTCTTTATGACTGAAAAACATGAACATTGGTTCTTTTGGCGGCTTGTGGACAGAGTGCAGCCTGGGGGAGGAGCCTGCTGGCCGGCAGGAAGCTGTCACGGTACTTCCTGGATCATCATGTACCTTCACACAGTAACAGGAAGCTGTCACGGTACTTCCTGGATCATCATGTACCTTCACACATCAAGCCAACACAGTGACAGGCTGTACAGAGCCCGTAAGTGTATAAACTTAATGAATCCGACATTTAATAAGACTGTAACTGAGATTGAAGACTTGCGACTTCTCAATGGTGTTGACGTAATCTTCCATGTTAACATGTTACAACACTTCACGTTTAGCAAAGCTAAACAAAGTTCTGAGATGTAACAAGCCGTGAGTATTCAGGAAAACGTCAGACTGCAACATCCAGACTGCTTCAGTGTCACTGAGCCGCGATGCCCAAGAGGGAAATTAATGATTCAAGTAAACAAACCATCCATTTGTCGGGTAAAGCTGATAAAAAGGGAGGACGGTTCAAATGAAAACAAAGGAACATGCACTTCTATTATCCAACATGTCATTTCAAGTCAAATCTACCAGGGTCCTGAGAACAGCAGAAGCTCACTGGTTGAAACATCACGACCAGCTCACTAGATGATCATGGGACTGGGAACACTCCTTCTCAGCGTGGTGTGTGTGTGGTGCGGACAGTCTGTGGTGTGTGTGTGTGTGTGTGTGGTGCGGATAGTCTGTGGTGTGGAGTGTGTGTGTGTGTGGTGCGGATAGTCTGTGGTGTGGAGTGTGTGTGTGTGTGTGGTGCGGATAGTCTGTGGTGTGGAGTGTGTGTGCACGCGTGTGTGGTGTATGTGATATGTAGAAAGGAGGCACCATTGCTTGTCCCTGGGTATTGCAGCAGACTATGGATGGCAGTAACACACACACACACACACACACACACACACACACATTCCATACCCTGTAAAACAGTGAGGCCAGTCTGGTTGTGGTAACAGTCTGCTGTGTCTACCAGGCTGGTTGTGGTAACAGTCTGCTGTGTCTACCAGGCTGGGAGAACAGGCCCTCACACAGGCTCCTGCAGCCCTCCTGCCCAGACACACTGCGCAGTCCTGGGCACCACAGACAGAACAGCCCACAGGACAGAACAGCCACAGGACAGAACAGCCACAGGACAGAACAGGCCCCAGGACAGAACAGCCCCAAAGGGCTGTTCTCTCACAAGGCCAAATTCCAGTAGTTTCCTCCAGGAAGGGGGGGGTAGTTTCCTCCAGGATCGTAGTTTCCTCCAGGAAGTAGTTCCTCCAGGATGGGGTGACCCAACCCAGAAAGGTAACCCCAACGTGAGGCAGAGTCTGATTAGTACACCTCCAACATGTCAGCCCCTGTGACTCGAGGCAGCAGAGGCAGCGGGGGCTCAGAGCAGGGCATCCAGAGGCAGCAGGGGCAGCAGGGGCAGGGGGAAGGGGGAGAACAAGTCACTCACACCCTCATCCTCCCCCAGACTCAGCAGGTAGTCTCCCCCATCCAGAGAGAGGGCCGGCGGGGGGAGACAGGGCCACGAAGGGGGTCCTCAGGACGGGGGAGGAGGGAGGGGAGGGGGGACACAGAGCTCACCGTCACCGCTGGGCATTCTGGGAGTCTGGAGAGGGGGTTGAGAAGAAACCATTACTACAGCCGTTGGGCTGGCCAGCACCTAAAAGAACCAGAGAGAGAGAGAGAAGGAAGTGAGGGGGGAGGTGGACAGTGAGAGAGAGAGGAGGTCCAACCAGTGGGTGTAACATCAGGACCACCCAGATACTGACAGAACATCCAGGGTTGGCACGCTAGTCTGGTACGGAGCTTCTACACAGCAGGTGAGCAGTGAAGGAGGTCTGGAGCAAGAACACACCACAAGTCCTTACCTTGGGACACCTTGAGGAAGGAGAGAGTCCGTTGGCAGGAGAGGTTCTGGAGAAGAGCAGCTTCCTTTGTGGGCTGGAGGGGGCGTGGTCATCCGAACACAGGAACACCTCTATAGGCCCGTGAGTACTGCTGAGGTGGACCTGGAGGCTCTGTGCACCAGACAAATACAATTGCTTAAGAGGTGTGTGTGTGTGTGTGTGTGTGTGTGTGTCTGAGGGTGTGTGTGTGTGTGTGTGTGTGTGTGTGTGTGTGCTCACCTCCTCGGGGTGGGGGACCTCCAGCCTGGTGTCTGCCGGGGCCTTGATCACGATCACAGTCTGCTCCTTCAGACTGGGGATCCTCCTCACGTCCTCGTACGTCAGGTAGGCCAGCGTGGAGTAGGGTCAAGGACCGTCACCGCCCCTGACACACACACACCTACATCACCTCCGCACACATCATGCACCTCCCAGAGACACACAACACCCCATCACCGCCTGACACACAACACACAGAGCTCCACACACACCACCCCACACCCGCCATGCACGCCGCCACACACACCCCCATCACCTCACACACAACACCCCAGCAACCTGCCACACACACCATCCCACACACCCCAGCACCGCGACACACACACCCCAGCACAGCCTCCACACACACACACACCTACCTCACACAACACACAAACACAACGCACACCCAACACACACACACCGCAAACCAGCACACACCACAACACACCCGCACACGCCGCACACACACCCACACCACACACACACCACACACCACAACACACACACACATCCATCACTCACACACCACATCACCTTCTCACACACACACACACCGCCATGCACTCGCAAACACACACACACACACACACCTCCATCACCTCCGCACACAACCCAGCACCGTCCCTCACATCCTCACACACACACACCATCGCCCTCATCACACCCGCCACACACTCATCACTCACGTCCTCACACACTCTACCCACACCAGCCAGCAACCTCAGCACCGACTCACCAGCACGCACACCGCCAGACCCACGCCTCACCACACACACCACACCCCATCTCACCGCACTCCGCACACCGCCGGACACACACACCACACCCCGCCGCCAGCAAACACACCGCCAGCACCTCCGCACACAACACACACACGGCAGCACCGCCGCCCACAACACAACACCCGCCGCACCCGCCGCACACTCCACACGACCCACAATCACACTCAGCCAGCACCGCCGCACCACACACACCACGCCCACACACACCACACACCTCAAGCACCGCCGCACACACACACACACCCCAGCACCGCCGCACAGCACACACACCCGCAGCACCGCCGCCACACACACACACGCCAGTCACCTCCTCACACAAACACACACCATCACACCACACCCACAGCACCACACACACCTCACACCGCCCTACACACACACACACCACCAAGACACCTCCTCACACACACCCTCAGCACCTCCCCACACACACACTGCCATCACGCCTCACACACACCTCAGCACCGCCTCACACACACACACACACACGTCCATCACGCCTCACACACACCCACACCGCGCACACACACACACACACCTCCCACCTCCTCACACACACACCGACACACCACACACACACCACCACTCCATCCCTCCTCACACACACACACACACACCCCACACCTCACACACACACACACACACACACCTCCGCACACACACACCCTCCATCACCACCACACCCTCAACACACACACCTCCTCACACACACCACTCCTCACCACACACAACACCTCTCACACACACAGCACCAGCCCTCAGCAGCTGTAGCAGGGTTGGCGTGGGGAAGGATATGACTTGTTGAGCCGGTCCTCTGTCACCAGGGAGACGCTGCATGTGGCCGTGTGGATGAGCTCATCCAGCCTCCTCTCCTCCACGCTCAGCTCCTGCAGCTCTCTGTCCAGAGCCTGGCTGCTCCTCACCACCACACCGTCCTCACTCAGGCTGCAGCCCCTACACACAACACACACACACACACACACACACAGGCAGGGACACACACACACACACACACATGCAGACACACAAACACACACACACACAGGCAGGGACACAAACACAAACACACACACACACACACACAGGCAGGGACACAAACACACACACACACACACACACAGGCAGGGACACACACACACACACACACACACAGACACACACACAGACAGGGACACAAACACACACAGGGACACAAACACACACACACACACACACACACACACACACACACACACAGAGACACACACACAGGCAGGTCAGCACAAGCACACCCGTCACACTGCTCGTCTAGTGAGCCTGGCTGGACGCTGGTCACCTACATCCACTGGATGTTGTTCTTGGACTTCTTCTTGATGAGGTGCACTCCCTCCAGGACGTTGGTGATGTCATACAGCCGTCTCTTCTGCACCTGCAGGGCGTGCGAGGCCTGGTTCAGGTCCACCACGCCGTCCTGAGAGCGCGCCAGCAGCTGAACAAACTTCTGTGTGAGCAGGCCCGAGGGACGTGTCGTAGCGAGTCTTCTCTGGAGGGGACTTAGGAGCTGAGGGGGGGAGGGGGGGGTTAACTCCTTCACAACCCCATGTGCTGATGTATTAGGGCTGTATTAGGGCTGGTGTATTAGGGCTGGTGTTAGTGTACACGCTAAGGGAAGGCTCTGCATTACTGACAATTTACATGTTTATGTAATGGGGCTCTTGGAAAGCAAATGCAAATATTAATTTCACCAAAAGATAAGGTTTCATGTCTGAGTCAGGTGTCTCTGGAGGACCCGGTCTTACTTTTGGGCCCCCGTACAGAGGGGGGGGTTCCTCCTGGCCCGGCCCCCCCGCACACTGTCCTCCATGGCCGGCCTCACGCCCTCCTCCAGCTGCAGCCTGCGCTTGGCCTGAGGACACACCTGGACGTTACACACCTGAGAGAGAGGCATGCAGGACACTGTGGGGGGCTCTAGCCCTCGTGGTACACCCTGCTCTACCCACTGACCTCCTCGTGGTACACCCTGCTCTACCCACTGACCTCCTCGTGGTACACCCTGCTCTACCCACTGACCCCCTCGTGGTACACCCTGCTCTACCCACTGACCCCCTCGTGGTACACCCTGCTCTACCCACTGACCCCCTCGTGGTACACCCTGCTCTACCCACTGACCTCCTCGTGGTACACCCTGCTCTACCCACTGACCTGCTCAACGGACCACTCTGACTCACAGAGTTCAGGGACAGCAGCCTGGAGCTCGTGCAGACTGAATGCAGCCCCTTCAGAGCACACCCAACCCCCTCTTCACGCAGCTAGCTGGCTCAGCGGCTAGCTAGCTTGAAATATATATTTAACAGTTTACCAAGCCTTTGTTAATTCACACGGTGGTTAGATTACAGTTTACTGTTGGTACAGATAATATGATATCACACTGTAGTGCACGTGTACCTACAACCTCAACCCCCTCGTGTTTTCTTATAGAGCCGCTGAGTCTCGCTAACGTTAGCCGGGATTAGCTTGCTGTGACTGGGGGGATGGAAGCGAGTCTCCAGTGCGCTTTGGTGGGAGCTGAACCCCATCCCCCTACAGAGGTAGTTAAGGCCTAGTTTCTCTTCACTCAGCTAGCTAGGTTATGACTTTTAAAATTATAAATCATGTATAAACACACTGTCTTTTTACGGTGTCGTTGCTCATATGTACATTTATATTCAACAGGATTTTTCTTGAACGCTCGAACACAATCTCGAAATACATTACGAGAAGCGAAACTTTACAAAGTTTTTGAGTGGTGAAACGGGTGGTTTTCCAGTCCACTTCGCTTCCTACACTAGCAGCATGGTACAGCTGGCCTTTCAATAACTAGCTTGTATATTCTCTCGCTAGCTATATACACAAGGCTAACTAGCAAGCTAGCCAAATACCTGGATCACACGTTAAGCACCTACTAGCAAGAAGGATAGCTAGCGAGGAGGGACAAGTTGCCATGCAAGCTATAACGTAAAGTTGCCTTAAGTGGATTAACTGTCCAACAATCAATGTAGCTTTTCAAGTTATTCGACTAGACAGGCAGCAAATTCATAGTAGCTTCATAGAGATGGATATTTACAAGGCAGAAGCAGTCTCGAGACTCTAGTACGAGGGGGAGCTTAGCTAGCAAGGATAGGAAACTGCTTCACTGTTCGAAGCTAACCAAATGGAAAGCGCCTCTTGTTTAACACAAATTCAATATTAGAAACATATTTCACATTCGTTGAAAGTTAGAAAAGGTCAACAAGAGACAGTACGATTACCGGTGGCCGTCCGAGCGTGACGTTCTGTCCTGTCCCGTTTGGTGATGATGGATTGGGGGTTGCGTACAGCAGACTCCCGGTCGGGCCGGGGAGACCAACATTAGTGGTCTGATTAACGCAGGACGGAGGTGTTATTATCTGTATGTATGTAGCAGTAGAATAGCGATCTGATATTAAAACCGTGTTTTTGTCGATAGAGGAGCCACCGACCCCTGAAACAAGGACTCTCTCTGGGATCGAGGCTACCCCCTTTCTCATTTTAAGGCTCGAATGCCCTTTTGTCCCTCTGTAACTTTGGCGCTTATTTCCACAAAATCAGCGATGATTCAACAAAAAATAATCGAAGTAACTGTTATACCACTGTCTTACATGACCGATCCATAGTAAATATTAAATGTAAACTCCCTAGAACTAGCAGATGCAACGGATTTAATCCCGTCGCGAGTTCGTCTCCAGCGGATCAAAAAATGGTTCCAGGAAGCTGACAATGAATGAGGGGATACAGTTTTCGCGCGAAGGGCCCTGCCGCGAAACTCGGATTTCCCGGGGAATTTTCAAACAACATTTGCATATTCCATACGATTGGTCAGCATTCCAGCAACATTAGGACTGTGCGTGATGACGTGGCACAATCGACCAATAGACAAGGACGCCGATTTAAAGGGCAGCGTGTTTCTCTTGTCTAGACGTCAGACTGTTCATTATGAGCAGAACATTAGTTGAATTAATAATTGTTTTGACTACTTTATCTAGATCAATACAAGGTCAGCTAACTAACCTATATGAATATTTCCACTAATTTGAAGAGGACGTATTTCATACGCAAGGTATAGCTAATTAAATAATTTATCAAAATATGGTGATCGCTCAGTATGTCTCTTTCTAATTACACTGATCGACTGGAAAGGAATTATATTTTATTAAGAGATTTCACACAACAATCCATTATATTCCAGTCTGTTCCGTTTGGTGAGTTTACACAGAGGAATTATTTGAGAAAATTCAAAATGTATAAAGTTTTATTTGGTTAAACCTTACTTCTTATTCTACATAAGCAATACTGTGGCAATTGTGTTTTATTAGTTACAATAAACAGTACTAAATCTATAAAACTCAACATTAGAAGCTTTAAATAATTGTTCCCATGGTACTCAACCACAAATTAACAATGTCTCTATAAATGGTAAACATCATGTATTCAGATGTACAAACACTGGGCAGCAGGACTGATGAGAACAGGGGATCAGTCATCAAATGTGATCTTCTTCCCCTGGAACACTTGGATCTGGCTGCCCTGCAGCTTCCTCTTCCTGCTCGCCTCCCATGACGGATGCAGGGCCTGCTCAGGTGCATGATGGGAAGAACCCCTGCCGCCCTGTTGCCTAGAGACACCTCCTCGCCCCCGACCCCTCCCAACAGAGCTGCTGTCGTGTGACTGGTGACCTGTGTCTCCGTGGTTACGGCTGAACCGGGGGAGGGCGGGTGTCCTCTCTGCTCCTCGATCCTGAAATCTGGAGGCTCCTCCTTCCTGGGTTTGATTGTGAAAGCCTCCTCCTCTGCCCCTTCCCCTCCCCCCTGATCCTCCCCTCCCTCCCCCAGGTTGGTTCTGCCCTCCCCTTCTGGACCCAGAAGACAGGGAGGAACAGAAGACCGACTTCATCTTGGGGGCTCTGGAGTTCAGCCTGGATTCCAGTTCATCCAGCTCTGCCTGCTTGTGGTCTGAGGCGTGAGGAGGGCAGGTGGAGTCTGGTCCTGGCTCAGGCTTGCTCCCCCTAGCTCCCCAGGGGGCACAGCTGCTCCTCTTCTTCTTGAACTTCTGGACCTTTCCTAGGAAGAAGTCATCGTCTTCACTTTGCTCTGACTGGGAGGACTGCTTACGGAAACGCTCCTCTGTGCTGTCGTCAAAGTACTCTTTCTCCTCCTCACCGGCAGACAACTCCAAGTCACTCTCCTCTTGGTTCTTGCTGGCCTCCTCCTCCTCCCTCGTGTTCTGAGCCCCTGTCTCTGTCCTGGCTGGTTTGAGGCTGGGTCCCTTCTGGGAACTGGCTGTCTCTTTGACCTTGTTGTGTTGTGGGAGACTATGTGTGTCTGTGTTCTGCACTGTCATGAGCTTAGTCTCTGTCCACACCTTGACCTGAGGGCCAGTTTGAGCGGGGCTTGTTTTCTCTGCCGTTTCAGCAGCTTCTTCTCCAACTGCATTCTCACTCTCTTCAACTCCATCTTCTCCAACTGCATGCTTCCCCTCCTCCTCCTCCTCCTCACTACCAGCCTCACTCCTCCTCTACCTCCACCAGGTTCTCATCCTCCTCCTCCTCCTACCTCCTCCTCTACCTCCACCACCTTCTCATCCTCCTCCTCCTCTACCTCCACCACCTTCTCATCCTCCTCCTCCTCCGTCACCTTCTCATCCTCCATCTCCTCCTCCTTATTCTCCTTGCATTCTACCTGCTCCTTGTCATGTTTCTCCTCCTCCAGTACCACCACCTCCTTCACCACCACCTCCTGGTTCTCCATGCCTTTCTGTTGTTCTGCATCACAGTCCTTGGACTGGCTTGTTGACATGTCAGGCTGCTTGTCCTTCCTCCCTGTCTGCTTCCCTGCTGCCTGCACCCTCTCCTCTTTGAAGGCCTTGACAGCAGCTTTGATGGCGTCTATCTTCTTGCTGAACTGCGGGTGAGACGCGATGCGAGCTGTGGCTCGCTCACACAGCGTGGACTTGGGGTTTTTGCAAACCTTCTCAAAGCTCAGGTTCTTCTGCAGAGCAGCTTTGGTGACCTGGTAAACACACACAACATCATCATCATCATCATCCGAGAGCCACACAGGGGTCACCGATAGCTAACGCTGATCATACTCATGCAGTCTGTCTGTCTGTCTGTGTGTCTACAGTAGGAAGCAGCTTCACCTGGTCTGTCTCACCTGGTCTGTCTGTGTGTCTACAGTAGGAAGCCGCTTCACCTGGTCTGTCTCACCTGGTCTGTCTGTCTGTCTACAGTAGGGAGCAGCTTCACCTGGTCTGTCTCACCTGGTCTGTCTCACCTGGTCTGTCTGTCTGTCTGTCTACAGTAGGAAGCAGCTTCACCTGGTCTGTCTCACCTGGTCTGTCTGTCTGTCTACAGTAGGAAGCAGCTTCACCTGGCCTGTCTCACCTTGTCTGGTTTGAGGTCTTTCATCTGGTGGATTTCTTCCAGCAGCCTTTCCCCTCTTCTTCTGTTCCTCTCCAGGTCCTCCACGGTTCCCTTCTTCTTCTTCAAGGCTGAGATCTGCCGTGTCATCTTCCTGATGACAAGTGCCCTCAGCCTCTTCACCTCCTTCCTCATCAGCACCACCTCATTGTTCAGGTTCAGAACACCTGGCACCTTGTTGTTCAGGTTCAGAACACCTGGCACCTTGTTGCTTTCTTTAGCTGGTTCTTTAGCTGGTTCTTTAGCTGGTTCTTTAGCTGGTTCTTTAGCTGGTTCTTTGGAGGACGACATCTGTGGATTAATAAGACAAGAGGTAAGACACGTGGGGAATCTAGGAGAGTAATAGGTTTTAGGTATCCCTAATATGTGATACAATAACGAAGTAAAATCCAATGCTCAAATACACATATTGTATAAACAAAATGTATATAAAAGCATATACAAATAGTTGTTAATAAGGTTATTTGCTACACACAAGCATCTCTAGTTCCATGAAAACGATGGATTTTAGTGATCGCTAGTAAGCTCGCCAAATGTATCATTTCAAGAATTTATATAACTGCTACATAGCATAAGCATGTAACCTACATGTAATAGAGGTGCTTTATATTTCATCACCATCAATTTAGGACAAATGTTGACTGCACGTTCTTTACGGTCGACAGCGTTGAATTGTTAACTATATAGTAGATAGCTAAGAAACTAGAAATACATCATGTGTGAAGGTTTTAGCTAACGATAACAAACGTGGCTAAACAAGCATGGGACTAGAAAGATTAAAGTTCATTATTCCGTATATAAAACGCCAGAGGTGACAGTATTATAGACACACTACAATGTATACACGAATCTAATTATCTAGCTATATAAACTTCGCAGTACGTACCTTTCAATTTGTAGTCATAACATTTAAAAAAAAGATTGCGGTAAATTTCTTGTCGACTACTAGGCAGCCATTTTTCCAGCGTTGTAAACGTCGGTATGACGTCACGGCGTTATTGGCGTTTGACAGCGTCTTGTGAAAGGGGAGGGGCCTTCCTCAGTGTTTTTATTTATTTCTTTGTTTCATGTGCAAAAATCAACAACAATGGTGGCTATCTGAAGACATGTACATATCTGGTCGATCGTATGAGACTGTCTCAATATTTACCGGGCTGATAATAAGACTGAATCAAGAGGTGGAGAATGAAGCGGCGCAATGCGGACTGCAGCAAACTCCGACGGCCGTTAAAACGGAACCGAATCAGCGAGGGTATATATAGCAGGTACGGATAAACGGAGCTCCGAGAACGTAGTTGTCGTGCAACAATGGCGCCTCTGTATTCGAATTTTATTTTAGCGTCTGACAGATATGCAACCTTGTTGCTACCCAGCTGCAATCTTGCAAGCTGGGTAGCTTTCTATTTCTGTCAGTGTGGTCGTGTCGGTGTTGAGTTTCCACCTGAGGCCTCTCTTCACAGATGACATCTCGACAGATTCGTGCACAAAATGTTCACAGCTTTGGCATTTAGGCAAAACATGTCTGTGCAACTTGAAACGGTCAACTGTAAACAGTCAGTGTATCATATCATTCCTATGTGGTGAAATGCTTTCTGTGTACATTTTCATTTTTCCTCTACGAGAGCCGAAGATGCTTGTAATGTTGATGTCGTGAAAAGCTATCCGGCTTACTTTGAATTTGGTGCTCATTTTTTAACTCGACTAGGCTCGTGGAGGGGGAAAGCCACAAGGGTCAAGTCTAGACATGTCTGAACTCTCCAAACTCTCTGAAGCCGTCAGTGCTACAGGACAAATGAACGAGAATAATTTCTACCAAACCAATGAACAAAACTCATCTTCTGTCATCCATACATAGCTGGTCAGAGTGGAGGTCAAACTAACACTGTTGAATCAGAGCTGTCTCACCTGTAAACACAGCTGTTGTGTAAACATGTTTTGATCTTAATCCCTCACATCTCTCTCCTTCCCCAGCACGTTCCTGTACCTGAAGTTCTTGGTGGTGTGGGTGTTGGTGCTGCTGGCTGACTTTGTTCTGGAGTTCAGGTTTGAGTACCTGTGGCCATTTTGGCTCTTCATCCGCAGTGTCTACGACTCCTTCAGATACCAGGGGCTGGTATGTGTGTGTGTGGTGTGTGGTGTGTTTATGGTTCCCTCAAACTCTGGGTGGGTGTCTGTTGACTCTCAGAGCGTCAGTAAAACTTCACACTAGAGTACACAACACCTGTTAGAGTTATGAGATAAAGTTTTATATTACATATATCTTGTATGTCTCTCTCTCTCCCCCCTCCTCCCCCCTTCTCCCCCTTCTCTCCCTCCTCCAGGCGTTCTCAGTGTTCTTTGTGTGTGTGGCGTTCACGTCAGACATCATCTGCCTGCTCTTCATCCCCGTCCAATGGCTGTTCTTCGCTGCCAGCACCTACGTGTGGGTCCAGTATGTCTGGCACACCGGTAAGTCAAGATGGCCGCTGCCAACGACTAGAATAAACATCCCAGAAGGATTGTTGTTCTTGTCACATCTTTCATGGTGCCTGCTCCAGCAGAGGGGGCGACATTATGATCCATTCAACAGAGGTTTTTCTCCAGAGTGATGTGTCAGTAGTGCATGTAGGTAGTGCAGCAGGTGTGTGACCTCTGACCTGTGTCCCCCCTGGTGTGTGACCTCTGACCTGTGTCCCCCTGGTGTCTGCAGAGAGAGGGGTGTGTCTCCCTACTGTGTCTCTGTGGATACTGTTTGTCTACATCGAAGCAGCCATCCGCTTCAAAGACCTGAAGAACTTCCACGTGGATCTGTGTCGACCCTTCGCTGCCCACTGGTAAACCAGCTCGTCGCTATGGAGACACTCACATGTACAGCTGGTAAACCAGCTTGTCGCTATGGAGACACTCACATGTAGAGCTGGTAAACCAATGTCACAACAAACACACGCAATGATAAATCGCATATTGCTCAAGCTAGCAACAGGAGAAAATGTAATGTTTTGCGACAGCGCGCTGAAAGGGGAACAGAATTCTCCGAACTATTTGCAAACTCCGAAAAGGTTTCTCACTGTGCAATGGTTGTTCATAGAATGAACTTTTTTTGAGTGAGAACAGAAATACTTGGTGTAGCTGAGCCTTTACGCTTATAAAACCAAGACGTTTTAAATCGCCGTTAATAGTAAAATTGGTTTATCGTTGCATCCCTAGTCATCAAGATCTTGGTAGTAACCCCCTCCCCCTCCTCAGTATTGGCTACCCGGTGGTGACACTAGGCTTCGGGTTCAAGAGCTACGTCAGTTACAAGATGCGTCTGAGGAAGCAGAGGGAGGTGCAGAAGGAGAACGAGTTCTACATGCAGCTGCTGCAGCAAGCCCTGCCAGCAGAGCAACACATGCTGCAGAGACAAGAGAGGGAGCAGCTACTGCAGCAGGCCCTGCAACCAGAGCAACACATGCTGCAGAAACAGGAGAGGGAGGCGGAGGAAGGTGAGACACGCACGCACCTGACTGACCTGTCTCTCTCTCTCACACACCTGACTAACCTCATCTAACCTCTCTCTCTCTCACACCTGACTGACCTGTCTCTCTCACACCTGACTAACCTCATCTAACCTGTCTCTCTCTCACACACCTGACTAACCTCATCTAACCTGTCTCTCTCTCACACACCTGAATAACCTCCTCTAACCTGTCTCTCTCTCTCCCACTTCCTCACCTGATGTCTAACCTGTCCTCCACTTCCTGTTTCCCAGCTGCCCTAGCGAGAGGCGTGTCTGAGGTCGACCCGCCCCCGGTCTCCCAGAACGGAGCCCCGCCCACCAGGAAGAGTGTGTGTGTTGCCTTACCGGAGCAGGAGACGGGAGGGAAGGAACGAGACAAGAAACAGCAGCTCACCGGAGTCAACAACAACAGCATCCTCCCCCCTGCGGAGGCCAGACTGTCAGAGGCCAGACAGTCAGAGGCCAGACAGTCAGAGGCCAGACAGTCAGAGGCCAGACTGTCAGAGGCCAGACTGTCAGAGGCCAGACTGTCAGAGGCCAGACTGTCAGAGGCCAGACTGTCAGAGGCCAGACTGTCAGAGGCCAGACTGTCAGAGGCAGAGTACATGGAGAGTAGCGGGGGGGGCAGGAGGCTGAACAACGACCTCTCAGGAGAGCACACACTCTCCGAGTCCACGCCCCCGAGAGAGGTGGGGGGAGGGGCCAAGAACTACAAAAATGCCAGCGGAGGGGGTGTGGCCAACTCATCCCCGCATAACCACAGCTCCACCAATGGGAGCGTGCCGTCGGCCAGTAGGAATGAGAAGAAGCAAAAGTGTTCTGGGAGGGGCGGAGCCCAGAAGGACCTTGTGGGCGGAGCCACGAAGGACCCTGTGGAGAATTGCAGGGGCGGAGCCCCGAAGGACACTGTAGAAAACTGCATCCCCAACAACCAGCTGGCCAAGCCAGAGGCTCTCACACGGTAAGACAGACAAACCACATCAGTGCTGCTAGGAACGGTCAGAGGTCGTGAGTTCAAACCTCAGAGACCTGGGAGGAAGTTACTCTGACGAACATCGTGACTACACCTGTTACACACACACTCACACACACACTCACACACACACACTCACACACCAGTCCTCCAGGTAGCCCCGGGGGTACACACTGTAGCAGACATAGCTGTGTCAGGTCAGGAGGATGGCAGCTGCAGGTATCCCAGAGGAGACAGTACACCTCCTCTGTCTCCCCCCAGGCTGGAGCAGGATGTGAGGCGTCTGAAGGCGGAGCTACAGGCCAGCAGGCAGACTGAAGCGGACCTGAGAGGCCAGCTGACCTCGCTCACCCTGCAGGACCGAGGCCTGCGCTCTGAACTCAACCAGCTGAGACAGGACAACGAACTGCTGCAGAGCAAGTGAGGACGCACACTCTCTCACACACACACACTCTCACACACACACACAGTCTCCTAAACCTTCTCGTTCCACACACACTCTCACACACACACTCACACACACACTCTCAGTCTCCTAAACCTTCTCGTTCCACACACACTCTCACACACACTCTCAGTCTCCTAAACCTTCTCGTTCCACACACACCTGCATCCTTCAGACCCCTGTTGTAGGTCAGTCCCACCTAGAGCTACCTGTGGAATGAGCATGTGTGTGTGTGTGTGTGTGTGTGTGTGTGTGTGTGTGTGCAGGCTCCACAGTGCGGTCCAGGCCAGACAGAAGGACAGGCAGAGTGTGTCCCAGCTGGAGAAGAGGCTGAAGGGGGAGCAGGAGGCCCGTTGCCTTGCCGACAGACAGCTGGCCGACGACAGGAAGAGGAAGAAGCTGGAGGAGGCCTCCGCCGCTCGGGCTGCTGTCAGCAGGTACACACACACACCATATACACACTATACAAACACACCATACACACCCATACACACACACCATACACACACTATACACACACACCATACACACACCAGAGACCAGGTACACACAGGCCTGATTCGGGCTCTTAAATGACTCCATTTATATTTACATTGTCATTTAGCAGACGCTCTTATCCAGAGTGATTTACAGTAAGTACAGGGACATTCCCCCGAGGCAAGTAGGGTGAAGTGCCTTGCCCAAGGACACAACGTAATTTTACACGACCAGGAATCGAACCAGCAACCTTCTGATTAATAGCCCGATTCCCTAACCGCTCAGCCATCTGACTATTTCTGTCCATCCCTTTCCCCCCCTCCCAGGGGTGAGTGTACTGACTCTCTGAGAGGTCGCATCAGAGAGCTGGAGAACGAGTGGAAGAAGATCTCCATGGACATGAAGCTGAAGGAGGAACTGATCAGGGATCTGGAGGGGAAGGGCCAGGTGAGCATGACCATCCATCCTTCATCCATCCATCCCTACATTCATCCATCCTTCATCCATCCTTCATCCATCCATCCATCCTTCATCCATTCATCCTTCATCCATCCTTCATCCATCCTATCATCCATCCATCATCCATCCTTCATCCATCCTTCATCCATCCATCCATCCCTACATCCATCCTTCATTCATCCATCATCCATCCTTCATCCATCCATCCTTCATCCATCCTTCATCCATCCATCCATCCTTCATCCATCCATCCATCCCTACATCCATCCTTCATTCATCCATCCATCCATCCTCATCCATCCATCCTTCATCCATCCATCCCTACATTCATCCTTCATCCATCCTACATCCATCCATCCACTCAGTGTTGGCCTGGTTGTCTGCCCCTGAAAGTCCCATAATACCCTAGTACATCTATTCCCCTCTCCTGATCTCCTCCATCTCCCTCTCCTCCTCATCCTACCT
Organism: Mallotus villosus; assembly: GCA_903064625.1. Taxonomy (NCBI): domain Eukaryota; kingdom Metazoa; phylum Chordata; class Actinopteri; order Osmeriformes; family Salangidae; genus Mallotus; species Mallotus villosus. The sequence continues at coordinate 113,034 of CAEFZP010002029.1, read as the reverse complement.
CTCCTGATCTCCTCCTCGCTCCTCCTCCATCTCCCTCTCCTTATCTCCTCCATCTCCCTCTCCTCCTCATCTCCCTCCTCCTCCCTCTCCGATCTCCTCCTTCTCCCTCTCCTCACTCCTCTCCTTATCTCCCTCTCCTCCCTCCTCATCTCCCTCTCCTTATCTCCTCCATCTCCCTCTCCTCCATCTCCCTCTCCTCCTCCATCTCCCTCTCCTCCTCCATCTCCCTCTCCTTATCTCCTCCATCTCCCTCTCCTCCTCATCCTACCTCTCCTCCCTCCTCCCTGGTCTAGGAGCTGCGTAAGTACAAGGAGAATGAGAAGGACACAGAGGTGCTGATGTCGGCCCTGTCGGCCATGCAGGAGAAGACACAGCACCTGGAGAACAGCCTGAGCGCTGAGACCAGGATCAAACTGGACCTGTTCTCTGCCCTGGGGGACGCCAGGAGACAGCTGGAGATCGCTCAAGGTCTGGAGAGTCGCCCTCTATCCTCCTTCACTCATCCCCAGGGGAGCCCTTCTAAGCATCACAGTTGCACCTAATCGTCAGAGTCCTCCTTCCTAACCTTAACTCCCCAGGTCAGAACCACCAGAGGGAGCAGGAAATAGTGGACCTGAAGCAGAAGATAGCAGAGGTGTTGGCTGTGATGCCCAGCCTCACTTACTCAGGCGACAACAGCAGTCTGAACTCGGTGGGTCCTCACTACTCCTCCAAGTTCATGGACACCAGCCCCTCCTCTCTGGACCCCAACGCTTCCGTCTACCAGCCCCTGAAGAAGTGACACACACACACACACACACCACACAGCCCCTGAAGAGTGACACACACACACACACACACACACACACACACACCTCTGTTTTTTGTTGTTTTTTAGCTATGTTTTGGTTGTGCTTTGTTGGAGCGTGGACACTCCTCTTTCCCTGGCGCTCTCTCTCACACACACACACACACACACACCTACCCACTCTCTCTCCAACACACACACACACACCTACCCATCTGTCTCTCACACACACACACACACCTACCCATTGTCTCTCACACACACACACACACACACACCTACCCACTGTCTCTTTCACACACACCATACAGAAGTCCATTGTGACTGGGTTTTCTCTCTGGTGTTCTGGGTCCTGATTGGGTCCTGACGTTTGAGGTCATGAAGCAAGCAGGAAGAAGGTAAGTGGTCTCCAGGTGACAACCTGATGCTCTCAGCTGTTCCCCTTCCCTGAGGTCAACACTCTTTTCTACGTTCACCTGAATCATCCTCCGAAGCCCTCCGAGTCTCTCCTGCAGCTGCCGGGCCGTGGGACAGGAGGAACGGGGACGTGAAGCCCTGTGTTAGATGAATGTTCAAGTACTTCTTTTCATGTTTTGATATCACCGTTTCTTACATTTTTGTGATTGTTTGCTTTGTAACGAACATATTTCAGTTGTGACAATGGCATTGTAAATTTCTCTGAAACGATGTAATGGTCAGTTGGACAGCTAGCTTGTCTCTGGGTTTCTGAACATGGAAGCTGTTTTGCACTTCTCAACGCTGGAATACCAGACGTCAGATCCTCCAGGACTGTCCCCCGTACCAGAAGTCAGATCCTCCAGGACTGTCCCCCGTTCCTCCACAGCCCGTTACACCCCCACAGAGAAAGATGGTGGCAGATTCCCCCCCGACCACCGGCCTACTTTAGGAAGCTGTTCCTGCTTTCTGCAAACGGAGCTAACCTTCTCCTTCTGGACCAAATTAGAATGAGTTAAGGCCACGAACACTGGATTTATTGATGTCTAGGTAACTCTGGTTTACCCTCCTGTCAGTTCCACTGTGCCTTGAATATCCTTTGAAGACGTAGGAACAGTTTCACCTTCCAGCAAACACAGGCCTCCCTCAGTCCACCCAGGAAACACAGGCCTCCCTCAGTCCACCCAGGCAACACAGGCCTCCCTCAGTCCACCCAGGAAACACAGGCCTCCCTCAGTCCACCCAGGAACACCAGGCTCTCCCTCAGTCCACCCAGGCTAACACAGGCCTCCCTCTGTCCACCCAGGAAACACGGCCTCCCTCAGTCCACCCAGGAAACACAGCCTCCCTCAGTCCACCCAGGCACACAGGCCTCCCTCAGTCCACCCAGGACACACAGGCCTCCCTCAGTCCCACCCAGGAAACACAGGCCTCCCTCAGTCCACCCAGCAACACAGGCCTCCCTCAGTCCACCCAGGAAACACAGCCTCCCTCAGTCCACCCAGCACACATGCCTCCCTCAGTCCACCCAGAAACACAGGCCTCCCTCTGTCCTGTACAGGCAGTGTGGTACTAGGCTGGAGGTGGAGCATTCTCCATCTCTGTCTCTCCCTCTAACTCTCCATCTCTCTCCCTCTGACTTTCTCTTCTCTCTGTCTCTCCATCTCTCTCCCTTCTGACTCAATATCTCTCCTCTCTGTCTCTCCATCTCTCTCCCTCTGACTTTCTCTCTTCTCTCTGTCTCTCCATCTCTCTCCCTCTGACTCAATATCTCTCCTTCTCTCTGTCTCTCCATCTCTCTCCCTCTGACTCTGTCTGAGGCAGCTGCCCCGTGCTGGTGTCTAATAGGTACAATGCAACATTAGTGGTGGGGGTGTATTTCCTTTCATGAGCAAACACGGCATGCCAAACAACCACACTCAATACACTAGGTCTGGTATGCCCTGGAGTTTAGCTGTTTACAATAATGTATATGAACTTCTGCTGGGAATGTTTTTATTTGTTTTTAAGTGCCGAGTGTTGGTGTTTGGTGTGATCCTCATGCACACTACGAAAGTAACAGATGTTAGTTAGCGGAAGTTGGGCATGTTATTGTTTAGTGTTTTTTTGCCCTCCTGTTCCAGGGGAATCATGGAAAGCACTTAGCGCTCCGACAGATTCACGGTGTTTATCGCGAATCTTATTTATTCGTAACAAGTATTTTTTTTCTCTCCCGCTAGTGGCACTTCTTGATATAGTTGCATCATGTTTAGTTGTTCTCTTGATCTTGTTTAAACAGGGATGTGAAGTGTTATTTTGGGATGTTCCCTGACCTCTTTGACCATGTTGTGCTCTCATGTTGCCTAGAAAAGTATTTATGTGGATCGCAAAGGCATTGTGATTTTGTTCCGAAGTTCTTATTATAAGTCTCGTGGAAGGTGGAAAGTTCTCGGTTTATCTTTCAATTGTTCTACCATGTTGTTTCTTTTTCAGAGTGAGTTCTCTCACTGTGGTTATCACCTGGATTAAAGGCTTGCAGGTGATGGTGTTGGCGGTTTTGAAAACAAGTGTCATGATGTCGTTCTCTTTATTCATCACATTCGTTTCCAAATTTAGTAATCTATTTATCCTACAATGATTGCGTAATTTAAAAAACAATTAAAATCTAGTTACATTGAGGATTCGGTGATTACTTCAATCCAATGGCCACTAGATGGCATTAACCAACCGGAGAATCATAATTGAGGTTAAAACGGAACATTTATTACATTAATTAATTTAAGATTTATTGTTGAAAGTTGATTAACTATGTGTGAACATCCAACTAAGGTGAAGATGTTCCTAAATGATCATCTCGTTATTCACATTGCCGCTGCTAATGTCTAATCGTCCGACTGGAAGAATCAGCGCCAAGTAGGCTATTTTCACGGTTTCAAATGAAAAGTTCTACTGAACCTCTATAATGTACTTGTACCCGACCCTGGATTGTTATTGCATGTCATTCACACCAGGTTTACTGTCAGAAATAGAAGTCATCGTGAAATCAAATGTCATCTTTAAGGCCCCCCTCTCTTTTTCCAGAAAAGTGTCAAATGGATTGGTGCTGGGATTCTAAGGTTACCATCAAAGGTAAATTATGCAATATACTACAATGTATTCCGTGCCCATCTTTCATAAAAACTTTATTCTGAAGTGTTCGGATCGCTAGGTGCGCAGGTTTACGGTTGTCCGTTCGCTCTGATGGACAGAAAGCCACGCCCATTGTGGTCCAAATTCAAGTCCAGAACCAGCTGCGGTCAAACTCAGAGACACACACCACCGGGAGCAGCGGTCTGGGAGCAGCGGTCTGGGAGCAGCGGTCTGGGAGCAGCGGTCTGGGAGCAGCGGTCTGGAAGCAGCGGTCTGGGAGCGAACTCAACAACTTCAGACAAACTTTACACGATGGATGCCCTGAAGTCAGCCGGGAGAGCCATTATCCGAAGTCCAAGTATCGCGAAAAGGTCGTGGAACGCCAGCAGACATAAAAGTAAGAGTTTTCTTTGCAAACTCATGAAATCTACAAGCCTACCAACCACAACGAGGTCAAACCTTGCTGTTGTTCACTTCCACAAAAGTCATGAATTGTATTCCAGAATAGCCTAGGTATGATACACTTATGATACTTTTATACTCTACCATTTTGACAAAAAAGTATAGTCATTAAACGGTGACGCGGTGACCTTATACCACTACTAAACAGTATGAACGGTGTTTCATATTCAGCAATGGCAGTAACTTTAGTCACTCAACTCTGATGTTTGTTGTCATAGTGACCAAGTCTATGACAGACAGATAGGCCTTTCCAGGTATTTGACAGACTTGCGCAGGTATTGGATATTTCGTGGCTAAACCGCCAAGACTAACTGCATAATATCAATGGTATTTCCCTCATTCGACAAACGGCCAGTTAATTGCCTTAAAAAACACAGAAGCTGTTTTGTGTGACTGTGTGCCTTCTTTCCAGCATCGGGTATAGAGGTCACTTGCCCACAGCAGTGAGCTAAATCTAACTTGATCCTGGCTAAGGGTCCTGCTACCCCACTACTTATCTCTATAACCATGACAACAGCCCAGGAATGTTGCAGGTCAGTGGGCCAGTCCTCCATCTCAGCCTGGTTGTGTTCAGGTTCAGACAGCAGAGAGTATTAGACACATCATAGTGAGTTAGAAATGTGTCACTGGCGAGGCATAGGCTGTCACTTTCATGAGCAAGGACACACTTTTAACTTTGACACACACTCACAGAGGAAATTCAGTGGTCTCACGGTGGGGCACGGTGGGGCAGTGCCTTACAGGTCCCGGGTTCGATTCCCTCATGGGGCCTGTCCTCAGGACAGGCAGAGACAGATTCCTCCTGTGGACACCTTGGTGTGTCCCGTCCCTCCCTCCATGTGTGTGCGCATGTTCACAGTGTGTGTGGTGTTCACAGTGTGTGTGTGTGTGTGTGTGTGTGTGTGTGTGTGTGTGCGTGTTCACAGTGTGTGTGTGTGTGTGTGTGTGTTCACAGTGTGTGTGTGTGTGTGTGTTCACAGTGTGTGTGTGTGTGTGCATGTTCACAGTGTGTGTGTGTGTTCACAGTGTGTGTGTGTGTGTGTGTTCACAGTGTGTGTGTGTGTGTGTGCGTGTTCACAGTGTGTGTGTGTGTTCACAGTGTGTGTGTGTGTGTGTGTGTGTGTGTGTGTGTGTGTGTGTGTGTGTGTGTGTGCGTGTTCACAGTGTGTGTGTGTGTGTGTGTGTTCACAGTGTGTGTGTGTGTGTGTTCACAGTGTGTGTG
>CAEFZP010002029.1:95000-97500 GCA_903064625.1 Mallotus villosus | reverse complement strand
AAGGCTAACTGCCCCTGGTGACCTTTGACCTACACTCTGAAGGAAACAGTTTTTGAATTCCAGGATTCTATCCTGTGAGGGAGGATGAAGAGAAACGGACCAGGAGTGTGGCCACAGTAAAGTGTTACTGAAGTGGAGTTGTACAGAGTTGGTCCCTGAACAGTCCTCTAGCCAGGGCCCTCTCTCCTCACACTTGCTAACCCAGGACTCCGGCTCAGATTCACCTCACACCCGCACACATACAGACAGAAAGAATACTGTATGCATTCCTCACACAATCCCTAGAACAGACACTCACTTATAGTCACACAAACTCACACTCACATACACACACACTTTCATTTCTGGAACACACACACACACACACACTGTTGTGTGTGGTGTGCATCAGATCAAGACGTTGTGATGTGTTGTTGACCTTTCAGCAGCCTCCTGGGAAGATGGTGGGAGGGCCGTGGTTGAAGAGCTCACAGTTCACAGAACTCTCTGAACAACAGTGCTGTGGTGCAGAGATGGAAGATGGGGGGGGAGTAACCTTCAGCCTAACAACACTGAGCCTGGTGGAGAGAGGAGGGGGAGAGGAGAGAGAGGAGGGGGGAGAGAGAGAGTGAGGGGGAGGGTGAGAGAGAGAGGAGGGGGAGGGAGGACGAGGAGAGGGAGGAGGAGAGAGAGAGAGGAGGGGGAGCGAGGAGAGGAGAGGAGGAGAGGAGGAGGAGGAGAGAGGGAGAGAGAGATGAGAGGCAGAGGATGAGGAGAGGGGTGAGGAGAGAGAGAGAGAGAGAGGAGGGGGAGGGAGAGAGGAAGGAGGGAGGAGGAGAGACGGAGGAGAGCGAGAGAGAGAGACGAGAGAGAGAGGAGGGGGAGAGAGAGAGGAGGGGGAGGACGAGAGCAGGAGGAGGAGAGGAGAGTGAGAGGAGAGGAGGAGCGAGAGAGAGAGGAGCAGAGAGAGAGAGGAGGGGGAGCGAGAGATGATGGGAGGGGGAGGAGAGAGAGGAGAGGGAGAGAGAGGAGGAGGGGGAGAGAGGAGGGGGGGAGAGAGAGGAGGGGGAGGGAGAGAGGGAGGAGAGAGAGAGAGGAGGGGGAGGAGAGACGAGAGAGAGAGAGAGGAGGAGAGAGAGAGGAGAGAGGAGGGGGAGGAGAGAGGAGGGGGAGAGAGAGGAGGGGGAGGAGGGAGGAGGAGAGAGAGGAGGGGAGAGAGAGAGAGAGAGGGGAGAGAGAGAGAGGATGGGGAGAGAGAGGAGGGGGGAGAGAGGAGGGAGAGAGAGAGAGGGAATATAAAAGGGAGACTCAAAAGAGGTGGGGGCATGTTTGACTGCTGCCACAGTTGAGATCCTGCCTCATCTGCAGCCCTGAAACTGCTGAGTTGCATCCACCTCAATTCCTGTCTGTTCACCTCAACTCCTGTCTGTCCACCTCAAACTTCCTGTCTGTCCACCTCAACTTCCTGTCTGTCCACCTCAACTTCCTGTCTCACACTCCCTGTGTTCCTGCTACCAATCACCAAGTCTACACCCACAAAACCACTGCACACTGCATGGAAAATATCACACACTTTATTAGATTAATTTTCTCTCTGATATGTATGAATACATAATATACTTTTGTATTTATTTTATAGAAATAGTACAATTTCGATGTGAACAACAGCGGAACCATGCTAGCCCTCATGAAAGGTTGGTTTTATGTACATCAAATGTTTCAACACAGACTTGATGGTTGGACATGAAACATCAACTGCTTATGTGCTGTAAAATGTGCGTCTTGGTTATGGTTATTTAAGTACAAATATAGAAGTGGACTCTATAAGGATTAGGGTTCTTCACTTGTCTTGAATTTTAAATGTAGTTTGTGGGTTGTGGCGAGATGGAGCAGAGGACAGGGAGGGATATGCTTTAGAATGCTACCCTCTGCCTCCATCCTCAGAGACAGTATCACATCCATCCTGCCTCTTGCCTGCCCTCCTTAGAGGGATCACATCCATCCTGCCTCTCTCTGCCTCTCTCTGCCTCTCTGCCTCACCTTCCTCAGAGGCAGTAAACATCTCCATCCTGCCTCTCTCTGCATCTCTCTGCCTTGTTGTCGGTGTGGGCTGTTGTGGTGTTTGTTCTCTGGTGGTAAGAGAAGGACTGACTGAGAGGCAAGCTGAGGGCTGAACTCGACCTCCCCCCAAGGTGCACCCTGGGATATCCATTACCAACAGGGAGGGTCTTGGGCGGGGCCTGGGGCTGGGCTTGAGGGCGGGGCCTGTGAATGCTAGACGTTGCTGCGCAGCAGCCCCCCCTGTGGGGTGCTCCGGAGTACTGCACTCAGATGAGGTCTTGGCCTTGTCCTTGTTGTTGTTGGGCTCGTTATCTTTGATGATGTCATACTGCCGACAGAAGAGCACGATCACCCTGAGCAGGAGAGAGAGAGAGAGAACAGCTCGATCGCCCCTGAGCAGGAGAGAGAGAGAGAGAACAGCTCGATCGCCCCTGAGCAGGAGAGAGAGAGAGAGAACAGC
>CAEFZP010002029.1:60000-90000 GCA_903064625.1 Mallotus villosus | reverse complement strand
GATTGAAGGAGAGGAGAGAAAGAGAAGGAGAGAAGGAGATGAAGGAGGGGAGAGAAAGAGAGAAGGAGATTGAAGGAGAGGAGAGAAAGAGAGAAGGAGATGTGAAAGAGGAGAGAGAAAGAGAAGGAGAGAAGGAGATTGAAGGAGAGGAGAGAAAGAGAGAAGGAGATTGAAGGAGGAGAGGAGATTGAAGGAGGAGAGGATGGAGGGGGGAGAGAGCAGAGTGCAGAAGTGACCATACATTGCCAGATGCCAAACTCGTTAAAATCAATGTAGGACCTCGTCCTCTCCACTGCAATGTCACACACACACACACACACACACACACAGCAATGCCGCTCCAGAAAACAGCTTCCCTAAAGTAGCTGACATCATCACATCTTCTCTCATTCATGAACTTCCTCAGTTCGTCTCTTTCCCAACCCTGTGACCTTGGAACAAGAGCAGCCCCATATCCGACCGAGGACCCATCTCAATCCTGACCAGCGGACCCATCTCAATCCTGACCAGAGGACCCATCTCAATCCTGACCAGAGGACCCATCTCAATCCTGACCAGAGGACCCATCTCAATCCTGACCAGAGGACCCATCTCAATCCTGACCAGAGGACCCATCTCAATCCTGACCAGAGGACCCATCTCAATCCTGACCAGAGGCAGCCTTCCCAAAGGAGAAGAGTTAAGAAGGGACATGAGGGGAGGGGAGGGGAGGGGAGGGGAGGGGAGGGGAGGGGAGGGGAGAGGGAGAGGAGAGGAGAGGAGAGGAGAGGAGAGGAGAGGAGAGGAGAGGAGAGGAGAGGAGAGGAGAGGAGAGGAGAGGAGGGGAGGGGGGGGGGAGAGGAGGGGAGGGGAGAGGAGAGGAGGGAGGGGAGGGGAGGGTGGGAGGGGAGGGGAGAGGAGAGGCGAGGAGAGGAGAGGAGAGGAGGGGAGGGGAGAGGAGAGGAGAGGAGAGGAGGGGAGGGGAGGGGAGGGGAGGGGAGGGGAGGGGAGGGGAGGGGAGGGGCGGGGAGAGGAGGGAGGGGAGGGGAGGGGAGGGGAGGGGAGGGGAGGGGAGGGGAGGGGAGGGAGGGGAGGGAGGGGAGGGGAGGGGAGGGGAATGGCTCTCGGATCAAAGCCCCCTTCCTTCCCACCTGTGTACTCCTGAGGGAGGGAGGAGGGGCTCTGCAGGTGGAATGAAGGCATTTTCTAAAGTGGTCTAACTGCAGCATTGGCATCATCTGAGAGGTCGTCCTCCAGAAACAAGCGGAGGTAGAGCACAGGAACAGCTTCTGACGTCAGGTCCCTTATTGTCTCTCTCTGTCTCTCTCTCTCTCTCTGTCTTCTCTCTCTCTCTTCCTCTCTCTGTCTCTCTCGTCTCTCTCACACACACACACACACACGGTTGGGCTGCAGAAAGCTGGCCTGTGTTTGCCCCTGCCTGTTCTAAAACTCTAAAGAGCTCTTCTCAAGTCGTTCACCTCTCCTGGCGGGTGTAGTTTACACCTGTAATCTAAATGGATTATATTTATAATCCTGGGGGATTTTCATCTCCATCGTTCCTGCTCATACTGTTGTTAGCCCTCCACATGCTTTACACACCCACTCCAAGAGAACAGAGGGATGAGGAGAGGATAAAGAGGATAGAGGAGGAGGGGAGAGGAGGAGAGGATGACAGAGAAATTAAGAATGTAACCTTTTCAGTGTTCATATGAATGTCCATTCAGAAGCCTGAAGGCCCTTGGAAAGAAACTATTGTCCAGTCTGCTGGTGTGAGACTGAATGCTACGATAGCGCCTGCCAGAAGGTAACGGGATAAAAAGACTGAAGGATGGGGGGGTAACAGTCTTAGGATCCTGCCAGCTTTCCTGAGGCATCGTGTGTGGTAGGTGTCCTGTAGGGCTGGGAGCTTCCTGCCAGTGATGAACTCAGCAGACCGGACCACACTACGTAGAGCCTTGGGGTCCCTGTCTGTGCAGATCCCATACCACACTGATGCAGCCAGTCATGTTCTTTGCGAGCAGAAAGGGGAACCTGACCAAGTGAACACTTGACTGTTCTCCGTACAACATGCCATCAACTAGCAGACTGGTAAGCCTGGCAGAGACAAACTTTGTAAGACTCAGACACGCACTCACACACACGCGCTATGCAAGGAAGCCAATGAAAGAAGAGACGACCTGTGGATGGACCAATGACTGTGGAGAACTGTGTTGTTTACAGTAAATGGTCATGAGACTGACTTGTCTCTTTGCGAGCATGCCGCAAGACTCTGACAGAGGAGAGGGAGAGGAGGAGGAAACAAGGGAAGGATGCAAGGGTTTGATGAATAACTGCAGTACTGATAGTGACAGCACACTTCAGCACCCGGCTGTGCTCTCTCTTACTGTGTGTGTGAGAGTGTGTGTGTATGGTGAGAGAGCGTGTGTGTGAGAGAGCGTGTGAGTGTGTGTGAGAGAGCGTGGTGAGGTGTGAGAGTGGTGTGGAGTGTGAGTGTGTGGAGAGAGCGTGTGGTGTGGTGAGAGAGCGTGTGAGTGTGTGTGAGAGAGCGTGTGAGTGTGTGAGAGAGCGTGTGAGGTGTGTGTGAGAGAGCGTGTGTGAGTGTGTGAGAGAGCGTGTGAGGGTGTGAGAGAGAGGTGTGTGTGTGAGAGGTGTGTGAGAGAGCGTGTGAGTGTGTGAGAGAGCGTGTGAGTGTGTGTGAGAGAGCGTGTGAGTGTGTGAGAGAGCGCGTGAGTGTGTGAGAGAGCGTGTGTGTGTGACAGTGTGTGAGAGAGCGTGTGAGTGTGTGAGAGAGCGTGTGAGAGAGTGTTAGTGTTTCCACTCTCTAATGTTTTGACTGTATGTATTCAGGGCTCTCAAGTCTCACACATTCGCCGTGAGACTCATTTGAACCATTTCTCATGCTCTCATGTAACATCTTGTATTTCTCACGCTGCGAAGTGATGTATAACTTGTCCCACTATTACAATGAATGAACAAGGTGCAGGCATACGGAGGGAGGTTTTCTGCCGAGTTGAGAGCTGTCTCGTGTTATACACACACACACACACACACCACACACACACATACCCCTACACACACACACACCCACACACACCGGCTTCGTCCTCCCTGCAGGCTGCAGGCTGTTACATTATTGTGTTGTCATTAGTGAGAAAGGGAACAGATGTGCCATCTTGACTGGAACGAGAGAAGAGTCATCTCTGTCTCTCCCTGTGTCTGCCTCTGTCTCCCCCTGTGTCTCCCCCTGTCTCCCCCTTCTGTCTGCCTCTGTCTCCCCCTCTGTCTCCCCCTGTGTCTGCCTCTGTGTCTGCCTCTGCCCCCCTGTTCGATTGCATTGATGCTCGATTGTTCTACCTGTCCTTGATATCCCTGATGTAAAAAATCTGTTTTTTTTAAGCTCAACATTTTTCGGGTCGAATTTGATGGGCTCAAATTTGAGGGTCGAATTTCATAGGCTCAATTTTTTTTTGCTAGAATGTTTTCAGCTGCAAAATTTTGGCTCAAATTGATAGGCTCGAATTTTTGAGGGTTGAATTTTATAGGCTCGAATTTTTTCAGATGGAATTATATAGGCTCAATTTTTTTTTGCTAGAATGTTTTCAGCTGCAACATTTTTGGCTCAAATTTGATAGGCTCGAATTTTTGAGGGTTGAATTTTATAGGCTCGAATTTTTTCAGCTGGAAAATGTTCGGGTCGAATTTGATAGGTTTGAATTTTTTGGGTCGAATTTTATAGGCTTGAATTTTTGAGGGTCGAATTTTATAAGCAAACATTTTGAGGGTCGAATTTCATAAGCTAAAATTTTTTCAGCTGGAAATGTTCGGGTCGAATTTCATAGGCTCAAATTTTTGAGGGTCGTACTTTATAGGCTCGATTTTTTTGGCTCAACTTTTCAATATTAAGTATTCGATGACTTTAAAATTCAAAACATCATGGCACTGATTTGCTTCCATAATACTCTACATCACCCTACATCCTGGTCTGCTCTACATCACTCTCTACATCCTGGTCTGCTCTACATCACTCTCTACATCCTGGTCTGCTCTACATCACTCTCTACATCCTGGTCTGCTCTACATCACTCTCTACATCCTGGTCTGCTCTATATCACTCTCTACATCCTGGTCTGCTCTACATCACTCTCTACATCCTGGTCTGCTCTACATCACTCTCTACATCCTGGTCTGCTCTACATCACTCTCTACATCCTGGTCTGCTCTACATCACTCTCTACATCATGCTCTGCTCTACAGAGTATTTCTCGATTATCACTCACTTATGCTGCGTCTTGTCTTGTTGAGTGTTTTCCCTCAAACTTTCCACCAAAGTTCAACTCTTTAATGACCTAAATCCAGTAATGACCATGTGTGTGCTTGCCCAACACAGGCTGGGACCAGACACTCTAGTAGCATCAGTAATGGTTTTAAATGACTACATCCAATGACCATTAAGCCCCATCATTAAACACACATTATAGATCGCAGAGTTAGAAATGGCTAATGGAGCTAACATCAGCTCCTCCATTAAAACCTTTCAGATTAAACTGCTTTCGGAGGGAAAAGAAGATGGTCCTTGTGTTGATTTAGACACGCTTAGAACTTCTCAAGGGAGAAGTGGATCAAAATTAGGCCCACAACTTGATTTAAAAGCTGTGTGTTTGTTTTAACAGAATTTGGTGAAATAGCTGAAGTGAGACGGATATGTTTCAGATTAACGCAGAGTGCAGCATCCACCCTGACCAGCAGGTGGAGATGTTGCACTGTAGAAAACACCTTCAATCCACACAGACTCCAGCACAGCAGAGGAAGTCCTCTCTCCATGCTGCTCACACCCCACTTCAGATGGTACTCTCACACACCCTCACACACCCCCCCCACACCACACACGCCCTCACACACCCTCACACGCCCTCACACGCCCTCACACACCCACAAGGAGCAGAGAGCTCAGGCTCACACACCCTCACACACACACAGAGGAGCAGAGAGTCTGGCTCACACACACGCCCTCACACACACACAGACACGCCCTCACACACACCTCACACGCCCTCACACGCCCTCACACGCCCTCACACACACACAGAGGAGCAGAGAGTCAGGCTCACACACACACACACCACACACACGGTTGCACTGCACATGCATGTTAAGCGAACCCAGTTTTCTAGATGAGTGGGAGACCATTACCATGGAAACACACGTCATACAGCCCAGTCTTCTGTACTCTCTCTCTCTACCTCTCTGTCTCTAACCTCTCTCTCTCTACCTCTCTCTCTGGGTGTGGTGGTGGGGGGGAGGGGCTAGAGAGCGGTGGGGGGAGGGGCTAGAGAGCGGTGGGGGGAGGGGCTAGAGAGCGGTGGGGGGAGGGGCTAGAGAGCCAGACTGTGTGGATCATGGCCAGGGTTAGGGTTTAGTAGCTCCTCCCAAGTCTCAGCGGTCAGGCTGAGCTGAAGCCAAACCCCTTCCTCCGCTCCAGGTCACAGTAAAGCCCACCTCCCCCCCTTCCTCCGCTCCAGGTCACAGTAAAGCCCTTCCTCCGCTCCAGGTCACAGTAAAGGCCCTTCCTCCGCTCCAGGTCACAGTAAAGCCCTTCCTCCGCTCCAGGTCACAGTAAGCCCACCTCCCCCCCTTCCTCCGCTCCAGGTCACAGTAAAGCCCACCTCCCCCCTTCCTCCGCTCCAGGTCACAGTAAAGGCCCTTCCTCCGCTCCAGGTCACAGTAAAGGCCCTTCCTCCGCTCCAGGTCACAGTAAAGGCCCTTCCTCCGCTCCAGGTCACAGTAAAGGCCCCACCTCCCCCCCTTCCTCCGCTCCAGGTCACAGTAAAGCCCACCTCCCGCCCCCTTCCTCCGCTCCAGGTCACAGTAAAGGCCCTTCCTCCGCTCCAGGTCACAGTAAAGGCCCTTCCCTCCGCTCCAGGTCACAGTAAAGGCCCTTCCTCCGCTCCAGGTCACAGTAAAGCCCCTTCCTCCGCTCCAGGTCACAGTAAAGGCACTTCCTCCGCTCCAGGTCACAGTAAAGGCCCTTCCTCCGCTCCAGGTCACAGTAAAGGCCCTTCCTCCGCTCCAGGTCACAGTAAAGCCCACCTCCCCCCCTTCCTCCGCTCCAGGTCACAGTAAAGGCCCTTCCTCCGCTCCAGGTCACAGTAAAGGCCCTTCCTCCGCTCCAGGTCACAGTAAAGGCCCTTCCTCCGCTCCAGGTCACAGTAAAGGCCCTTCCTCCGCTCCAGGTCACAGTAAAGGCCCTTCCTCCCTCCACGGTCACAGTAAAGCCCCCTTCCCCCCTTCCTCCGCTCCAGGTCACAGTAAAGGCCCTTCCTCCGCTCCAGGTCACAGTAAAGGCCCTTCCTCCGCTCCAGGTCACAGTAAAGGCCCTTCCTCCGCTCCAGGTCACAGTAAAGGCCCTTCCTCCGCTCCAGGTCACAGTAAAGGCCCTTCCTCCGCTCCAGGTCACAGTAAAGGCCCTTCCTCCTCTCCTCTGCTCCAGGTCACAGTAAAGGCCCTTCCTCCGCTCCAGGTCACAGTAAAGGCCCTTCCTCCGCTCCAGGTCACAGTAAAGGCCCTTCCTCCTCTTCCTCTGCTCCAGGTCACAGTAAAGGCCCTTCCTCCTCTTCCTCTGCTCCAGGTCACAGTAAAGGCCCTTCCTCCTCTTCCTCCGCTCCAGGTCACAGTAAAGGCCCTTCCTCCTCCTTCCTCCGCTCCAGGTCACAGTAAAGGCCCTTCCTCCGCTCCAGGTCACAGTAAAGGCCCTTCCTCCGCTCCAGGTCACAGTAAAGGGCCCTTCCTCCTCTTCCTCCGCTCCAGGTCACAGTAAAGGCCCTTCCTCCTCTTCCTCCGCTCCAGGTCACAGTAAAGGCCCTTCCTCCGCTCCAGGTCACAGTAAAGGCCCCTTCCTCCGCTCCAGGGTCACAGTAAGGGCCCTTCCTCCGCTCCAGGTCACAGTAAAGCTTCCTCCGCTCCAGGTCAGCACAACCCTCTGGACCTCGCTTTCATCTACGTTTTCACCCCACCCCCCCCCCTCCCCCCCAATGCCTCCAGCCACGAGCATGTCTCCCTCTCTCCCTCTCTCCCTCTCTCCCTCTCTCCCTCTCTCCCTCTCTCCCTCTCTCCGTCTGAAAGGTGAGAGATAGGATAATAAAGATCGTAGAGGGAGTGAAAGATGGATAGAGCTTCATCATCAAACATCATGACCACATCTGTGATCCATGCTCTGCAGGCTAATCAGCGGAGTCTGATGGAATGGATTAGCTAGTCGGGAATGCATGGCTAAGACCCTGGAGGATTGAGACCCGATTGGAACATTGATTAGTTTTGTCTGTGAGGAGTTTCAGCGAGGCTGATAAACCCTGTCATCCGTTATCCTGGAGCTGAACTCTGTCTCTCTCTGTGTGGCAGAGCTGCTGTATGTGGCAGTCACCTCATGCCCCCTCCTCTCTCCTAAACACAGTCACCTCATGCCCCCCTCCTCCTCTCTCCTAAACACAGTCACCTCATGCCCCCCTCTCTCCTCTCTCCTAAACACAGTCACCTCATGCCCCCCCTCTCTCCTAAACACAGTCACCTCATGCCCCCCCTCCTCTCTCCTAAACACAGTCACCTCATGCCCCCTCCTCTCTCCTAAACACAGTCACCTCATGCCCCCCTCCTCTCTCCTAAACACAGTCACCTCATGCCCCCCCCTCCTCTCTCCTAAACACAGTCACCTCATGCCCCCCTCCTCTCTCCTAAACACAGTCACCTCATGCCCCCCTCCTCTCTCCTAAACACAGTCACCTCATGCCCCCCCTCCTCTCTCCTAAACACAGTCACTCATGCCCCCCTCCTCTCTCCTAAACACAGTCACCTCATGCCCCCCTCCTCTCTCCTAAACACAGTCACCTCATGCCCCCCCTCTCTCTCCTAAACACGTCACTGAGCCCCCCTCACTCTCCTAAACACAGTCACTCATGCCCCCCTCTCTCTCCTAAACACAGTCACCTCATGCCCCCCTCCTCTCTCCTAAACACAGTCACCTCATGCCCCCCCTCCTCTCTCCTAAACACAGTCACCTCATGCCCCCCCTCCTCTCTCCTAAACACAGTCACCTCATGCCCCCCCTCCTCTCTCCTAAACACAGTCACCTCATGCCCCCCTCCTCTCTCCTAAACACAGTCACCTCATGCCCCCCTCCTCTCTCCTAAACACAGTCACCTCATGCCCCCCTCCTCTCTCCTAAACACAGTCACCTCATGCCCCCCTCCTCTCTCCTAAACACAGTCACCTCATGCCCCCCTCCTCTCTCCTAAACACAGTCACCTCATGCCCCCCTCCTCTCTCCTAAACACAGTCACCTCATGCCCCCCCTCCTCTCTCCTAAACACAGTCACCTCATGCCCCCTCCTCTCTCCTAAACACAGTCACCTCATGCCCCCCCTCCTCTCTCCTAAACACAGTCACCTCATGCCCCCCCTCCTCTCTCCTAAACACAGTCACCTCATGCCCCCTCCTCTCTCCTAAACACAGTCACCTCATGCCCCCTCCTCTCTCCTAAACACAGTCACCTCATGCCCCCCCTCCTCTCTCCTAAACACAGTCACCTCATGCCCCCCTCCTCTCTCCTAAACACAGTCACCTCATGCCCCCCTCCTCTCTCCTAAACACAGTCACCTCATGCCCCCCTCCTCTCTCCTAAACACAGTCACCTCATGCCCCCCTCCTCTCTCCTAAACACAGTCACCTCATGCCCCCTCCTCTCTCCTAAACACAGTCACCTCATGCCCCCTCCTCTCTCCTAAACACAGTCACCTCATGCCCCCCTCCTCTCTCCTAAACACAGTCACCTCATGCCCCCTCCTCTCTCCTAAACACAGTCACCTCATGCCCCCCTCCTCTCTCCTAAACACAGTCACCTCATGCCCCCCTCCTCTCTCCTAAACACAGTCACCTCATGCCCCCCTCCTCTCTCCTAAACACAGTCACCTCATGCCCCCTCCTCTCTCCTAAACACAGTCAAGGCCCCCCTCCTCTCAAACAGTCACTCATGCCCCCCCTCCTCTCTCCTAAACACAGTCACCTCATGCCCCCTCCTCTCTCCTAAACACAGTCACCTCATGCCCCCCCTCCTCTCTCCTAAACACAGTCACCTCATGCCCCCCTCCTCTCTCCTAAACACAGTCACCTCATGCCCCCTCCTCTCTCCTAAACACAGTCACCTCATGCCCCCCTCCTCTCTCCTAAACACAGTCACCTCATGCCCCCCCTCCTCTCTCCTAAACACAGTCACCTCATGCCCCCCTCCTCTCTCCTAAAACACAGTCACCTCATGCCCCCTCCTCTCTCCTAAACACAGTCACCTCATGCCCCTCCTCTCTCCTAAACACAGTCACCTCATGCCCCCCTCCTCTCTCCTAAACACAGTCACCTCATGCCCCCCTCCTCTCTCCTAAACACAGTCACCTCATGCCCCCCTCCTCTCTCCTAAACACAGTCACCTCATGCCCCCCTCCTCTCTCCTAAACACAGTCACCTCATGCCCCCCTCCTCTCTCCTAAACACAGTCACCTCATGCCCCCTCCTCTCTCCTAAACACAGTCACCTCATGCCCCCCTCCTCTCTCCTAAACACAGTCACCTCATGCCCCCCTCCTCTCTCCTAAACACAGTCACCTCATGCCCCCCTCCTCTCTCCTAAACACAGTCACCTCATGCCCCCCTCCTCTCTCCTAAACACAGTCACCTCATGCCCCCCTCCTCTCTCCTAAACACAGTCACCTCATGCCCCCCTCCTCTCTCCTAAACACAGTCACCTCATGGCCCCCCCTCCTCTCTCCTAAACACAGTCACCTCATGCCCCCCTCCTCTCTCCTAAACACAGTCACCTCATGCCCCCCCTCTCTCCTAAACACAGTCACCTCATGCCCCCCCTCCTCTCTCCTAAACACAGTCACCTCATGCCCCCCCTCTCTCCTAAACACAGTCACCTCATGCCCCCCTCTCTCTCCTAAACACAGTCACCTCATGCCCCCCTCCTCTCTCCTAAACACAGTCACCTCATGCCCCCCCTCCTCTCTCCTAAACACAGTCACCTCATGCCCCCCTCCTCTCTCCTAAACACAGTCACCTCATGCCCCCCCTCCTCTCTCCTAAACACAGTCACCTCATGCCCCCCCTCCTCTCTCCTAAACACAGTCACCTCATGCCCCCCCTCCTCTCTCCTAAACACAGTCACCTCATGCCCCCCCTCCTCTCTCCTAAACACAGTCACCTCATGCCCCCCCCTCCTCTCTCCTAAACACAGTCACCTCATGCCCCCCCTCCTCTCTCCTAAACACAGTCACCTCATGCCCCCCTCCTCTCTCCTAAACACAGTCACCTCATGCCCCCCCTCCTCTCTCCTAAACACAGTCACCTCATGCCCCCTCCTCTCTCCTAAACACAGTCACCTCATGCCCCCCTCCTCTCTCCTAAACACAGTCACCTCATGCCCCCTCCTCTCTCCTAAACACAGTCACCTCATGCCCCCCTCCTCTCTCCTAAACACAGTCACCTCATGCCCCCCTCCTCTCTCCTAAACACAGTCACCTCATGCCCCCCTCCTCTCTCCTAAACACAGTCACCTCATGCCCCCCTCCTCTCTCCTAAACACAGTCACCTCATGCCCCCCCTCCTCTCTCCTAAACACAGTCACCTCATGCCCCCCTCCTCTCTCCTAAACACAGTCACCTCATGCCCCCCTCCTCTCTCCTAAACACAGTCACCTCATGCCCCCTCCTCTCTCCTAAACACAGTCACCTCATGCCCCCCCTCTCTCCTAAACACAGTCACCTCATGCCCCCCTCCTCTCTCCTAAACACAGTCACCTCATGCCCCCCTCCTCTCTCCTAAACACAGTCACCTCATGCCCCCCTCCTCTCTCCTAAACACAGTCACCTCATGCCCCCTCCTCTCTCCTAAACACAGTCACCTCATGCCCCCCTCCTCTCTCCTAAACACAGTCACCTCATGCCCCCCTCCTCTCTCCTAAACACAGTCACCTCATGCCCCCCTCCTCTCTCCTAAACACAGTCACCTCATGCCCCCCTCCCTCCTAAACACAGTCACTCATGCCCCCCTCCTCTCTCCTAAACACAGTCACCTCATGCCCCCCCTCCTCTCTCCTAAACACAGTCACCTCATGCCCCCCTCCTCTCTCCTAAACACAGTCACCTCATGCCCCCCTCCTCTCTCCTAAACACAGTCACCTCATGCCCCCCCTCTCCCTAAACAGTCACCTCATGCCCCCCTCCTCTCTCCTAAACACAGTCACCTCATGCCCCCCTCCTCTCTCCTAAACACAGTCACCTCATGCCCCCCTCCTCTCTCCTAAACACAGTCACCTCATGCCCCCCCTCTCTCCTAAACACAGTCACCTCATGCCCCCCTCCTCTCTCCTAAACACAGTCACCTCATGCCCCCTCCTCTCTCCTAAACACAGTCAGAGGAGAGAAACCACTCATCTCTTACAGAAAACAGGCTCTATATGTATATCTGCCAAAAAACACACATGCTGTTTTATTTGACCTGTGTGTGCGTGTGCGTGCGTGTTTGTTTGTGTGCTTGTGTGTGTGTGTGTGTGTATGTGTGTGTGTGTGTGTGTGATGAAGGTAGACTCAAACGTTCACAGCCCTCCTGGGAAGACAGCTTCAAATGAAAGTCGATTGCATTGCCATGGCAACTGGTTTCCTCTTCCTCACCCCTGGTTACCTGGGTTGAGTGGCGGCTCCTTTGATCCAAACTCATACACACACACACATAATCACACACACTCATACTCATGCACACACACACACACACTCCCACCCCACACACACTGGTGGTAACAACATCATATTTTTCTTCACCTTGTCAGGTGACATTCTCTTTAAGTCTCCAAAGCTGTTGCCCGGCAACCGCGGAGAACCTTCCCCGGTCCCCATGACAACCGCTGATGCACATCCGGGGAGGAAGACGGATTCTTATTTAGACGCGTTGCCAAGGAGACGAGGAGGACAGAAGCAGAAAGACACATGGTGACAGCCGCCTGCACCTCCACCTCACTCTACCTGACACCACCCTGCACCACATGTCCCAGAGCACTGTTCACCTGGTCCACATGTCCCAGAGCACTGTTCACCTGGTCCACATGTCCCAGAGCCCTGTTCACCTGGTCCACATGTCCCAGAGCACTGTTCACCTGGTCCACATGTCCCAGAGCACTGTTCACCTGGTCCACATGTCCCAGAGCCCTGTTCATCTGGTCCACATGTCCCAGAGCACTGTTCACCTGGTCCACATGTCCCAGAGCCCTGTTCACCTGGTCCACATGTCCCAGAGCACTGTTCACCTGGTCCACATGTCCCAGAGCACTGTTCACCTGGTCCACATGTCCCAGAGCCCTGTTCACCTGGTCCACATGTCCCAGAGCACTGTTCACCTGGTCCACATGTCCCAGAGTCCTGTTCACCTGGTCCACATGTCCCAGAGCACTGTTCACCTGGTCCACATGTCCCAGAGCACTGTTCATCTGGTCCACATGTCCCAGAGCCCTGTTCACCTGGTCCACATGTCCCAGAGCACTGTTCACCTGGTCCACATGTCCCAGAGCACTGTTCACCTGGTCCACATGTCCCAGAGCCCTGTTCACCTGGTCCACATGTCCCAGAGCACTGTTCACCTGGTCCACATGTCCCAGAGCCCTGTTCACCTGGTCCACATGTCCCAGAGCACTGTTCACCTGGTCCACATGTCCCAGAGCACTGTTCACCTGGTCCACATGTCCCAGAGCACTGTTCACCTGGCACATGTCCCAGCACTGCTGTCCCAGTCCCAGCACTGTTCACCTGGTCACAGTCCCAGAGCACTGTTCACCTGGTCCACATGGAAAAGGAGAGCAGAATGATCGAGAAACAGATAGGGGAGATAAGGAGGGGAGAGGGGGGAGAGGGAGAGGAGAGGTGAGAGAGAGAGAGAGAGAGGGAGGGGAAAGAGATAGAAAGAGAGACTAGCACAAGCACTACGCTTGAGCAAGCGATGCCTAGTTGTCATGGCAGCAGTGTCTTTCTGGTCTCCGTGGGAACGAGTGAATCCTGTTGCAGCTCGACTTTGCCCCCAGGCAAACGAGAGAGAGAGAGAGAGAGAGAGAGAGAGAGAGAGAGAGAGAGAGAGAGGAGAGAAGCGAGTTTAGCCCAGGGCACCAGGGCTGACCTGGAAAACACTATATATCCGTCTATTTGTCTATCTATCTTTTTATCTGTCTATCTGTCTATTTGTCTATCTATCTTTTTATCTGTCTGTCGATCATTCCCTCACTCCTTAAGCTGAACAGAATGTGTGTGTGTATGTGTGTGTGCGCTTCATTACTTGTGTTTGCTGGTATTCATCCCACCCCACACAAAACATACACACACACACACACACACTAGTCCCAAGCCAGAGCTTACATGTACTAGCTGGCCAAACTAGCCAAGAAGACAGAGGATCTCTGTTGACAGAACAGACATTGTTCTGACCAAGAAGCAACAATGTAGTAGCAGCAGCCAGCAGGCCTCGTCTCTGAGCTCAGCAGGCCTCGTCTCTGCAGCAGCCAGCAGGCCTCGTCTCTGCAGCCAGCAGGCCTCGTCTCTGCAGCAGCCAGCAGGCCTCGTCTCTGCAGCAGCCAGCAGGCCTCGTCTCTGAGCAGCCAGCAGGCCTCGTCTCTGAGCAGCCAGCAGGCCTCGTCTCTGCAGCAGCCAGCAGGCCTCGTCTCTGCAGCAGCCAGCAGGCCTCGTCTCTGCAGCCAGCAGGCCTCGTCTCTGAGCCCAGCAGGCCTCGTCTCTGCAGCAGCCAGCAGGCCTCGTCTCTGCAGCAGCCAGCAGGCCTCGTCTCTGCAGCAGCCAGCAGGCCTCGTCTCTGCAGCAGCCAGCAGGCCTCGTCTCTGAGCAGCCAGCAGGCCTCGTCTCTGAGCAGCCAGCAGGCCTCGTCTCTGAGCAGCCAGCAGCCAGCAGGCCTCGTCTCTGCAGCCAGCAGGCCTCGTCTCTGCAGCAGCCAGCAGGCCTCGTCTCTGCAGCAGCCAGCAGGCCTCGTCTCTGCAGCAGCCAGCAGGCCTCGTCTCTGAGCTCAGCAGGCCTCGTCTCTGCAGCAGGCCTCGTCTCTGCAGCAGCCAGCAGGCCTCGTCTCTGCAGCAGCCAGCAGGCCTCGTCTCTGAGCTCCACTGGTTCAGGATGATGACAAGCTGTCTGTTCGGACTTCAGATCATTCACAGAAACAGCTACTATGACTGAGACTTTCCATAGTAGATTAGGATTTGTGGAGGATTTGACAGTATTAGGAAATACAATCATTCAGCCGGGGCATGGCTTGATTTTGCAATATTTTGCATTCGTATTGACCTGGTATTTGGTATGAAATTAGGTATTAGACCATAGCTTTCTCTCTTTCTTTTTCTCTGTCTTTCTCCCTCTCTCTCTCTCTCTCTCTCTCTCTCTCACTCTCTCTGTCTCTCTGTCTCTCTCTCTGTCTCTCCCTCTGTCTCTCTCTCTCTCTGTCTCTCTCTCTCTGCGTTCATGCGTCCTCTCTGTGTCTGACACCGTTAGGCATGGTCAGATGGTCACACAAACATTTAGCTGTGAGCAGTCATTGTGATTTGTGTGTGTGTGTGTGAGCAGTCATTGTTTCTAGTCTGTTTGTCTGTTTTTGCACATTGTCCATGAGCTGGTGGCGTGTGTTCAGTCACTAAGTGTGTGTGTGTGTGTTCAGTCATTAAGTGTGTGTTCTCAGTCTTCTTCCTGGCCTGGTACTGGGTCAGGCCATCCTCCTCCTCTCTCCCCTCCTCTCTCCCCTCCTCTCTCCCCTCCTCTCTCCCCTCTCCTTTCCCCTTCCTCTCTCCCTGGCTACTAGGTCTGTAACATTCTCACCCCTCTGGGTATATCTGTAGACAAGTCATTTTCAACTTCATACACACGCGCACTCACACACACACACACACACACACACACACACACACACACACACGCTCTCACTACACTCACACACACACACACATCAGGGCTGGCTCCATTATCACCTGCTAGATTCTGAATGTTTCATTATGCTCCTCTAAGTAGCAACCATGAATTTTTCACACAGAGGGGGGGAGGTGGGGGGGGAGTGGCGTGAAGGAGGGGGTAGGTGGGGGGGGAGTGGCGTGAAGGAGGGGGGATGTGGGGGGGGGGTAGGTGTGACCAGTTGAGGAAATTAACGCTTCCAGATCCTTCAATGATGTAAAACCAGAAGGAGGTGGAGGTGAGGTGTGGAGGAGGAGGTGGAGGTGGAGGAGAGGTGTGGAGGAGGAGGAGAGGTGTGGAGGAGGTGGAGGTGGAGGAGAGGTGTGGAGGAGGAGGAGAGGTGTGGAGGAGGTGGAGCAGGAGGTGTGGAGGAGGAGGTTTGAGGAGAGGTGTGGAGGAGGAGGTGAGGTGTGGAGGAGGAGGTGGAGGAGAGGTGTGGAGAAGGAGGTAGAGGAAAGGAGAGGTGTGGAGAAGGAGGTGGAGGTGAGGTGTGGAGGAGGTGGAGGAGAGGTGAGATGTGGAGAAGGAGAGGGGATGAAACTAGGGTGTTGATTTAGATCTCATGTGTCCCTGATGGGAAGATCAATATACACTTCTCTGTATCCCCAACACACATATACACACACGCACACACACACACACACACACACTCACTCTATTGTCAGCTGGACATAATAGGCCGTATTGACTGAGTCTGGGTTGGGATATTAGCTGCGAATAAATGGACAAACATCCTGATAGCACACACACACACACACACACTCACCACACTCTTCTGTTCTCTGGTTCCTGACCTGATGAGCCTGTGCTTCTCTGCTCCAGTCTGTACCAGCATGTTTCAGAACGCGCCCCGCGTCCCACCCCCCCTCCCCCTCCCCCTCCCCCTCCCCCTCCCCCTCCCCCTCCCCCTTGTGTGTGTGTCTGTGACCAGTGCTTTGGAGCCACATGGCAAAGATCAATGACATGATAGACATGCTGCATTTTTATCTTCCCATGTTCTGTTTAATGTGCTGTTGATAAATATAGTTACAGTTAGGGATGGGGAAAAAAATATATACAGTGATATATCGATATATCGCTATACTATTTTTGGTGATTCAAACATCGATTCTAAAATCCCAAAATCGATTAAAAAAATATATATATTAACTTTTAAAGTTATTTTAGGGCATTAAAGGTAAAAGGTTACTATTATTACTATTAAATTAATCATGCGTTTTGTTATAATATTCAATGTATTGGGAAAAATATTGTATTTGAAAAGAAAACTGTTTATCATAGTCTATTGATATAACAACAAAATAATCCAATTACGTAGTGAACTGCCAAGGTATCTGTAGTCTTTTAGTGAACTGCCACTGTATCTGTAGTCCTCTAGTGAACTGCCACTGTATATATATTTCAGTTTTTGTGTCAATATAAGTGGGATCCAAAATGGTTGCTGTAATGTTGTTGGTGGCTAGCTGGCAAGTTTGACTGTCCAATAAAGATATTTTTAAAGTGAAAGTCTCTCTCTTGTTCCCTGTCTCTCTTTCACTCTCTAAAGATCGTTATGTTGTGTGCAGTGGTGCAGTAAATGCTGTATGTCCCTAAAGATGGTTATGTTGTGTGCAGTGGTGCAGTAAATGCTGCATGTCCACGCTGTAATGGATGCCATTAGACAGGCCCCCATCATCTCAGAAATGGTGTTGGAAAAAGGCATGATGGGGTATGACGGTGGCTTGTTGCTCTGAGGAGAATACGGCTGGATGAGCTGCCTCCCCTCCACATGACCCTCCCACTTTCCCCCATGACCCTCCCACTTTCCCCCATGACCCTCCCACTTTCCCCATGACCCTCCCACTTTCCCCATGACCCTCCCACTTTCCCCATGACCCTCCCACTTTCCCCATGACCCTCCCACTTTCCCCATGACCCTCCCACTTTCCCCCATGACCCTCCCACTTTCCCCATGACCCTCCCACTTTCCCCAAGACACTCCCACTTTCCCCATGACCCTCCCACGAACGCATATTGAAAGCACAACTTGTCTGTTCTCGCTCATCTGTTAGTGCTTCCTGTTTGTAAATAGCCCGCATCGGTTATGTCAGTCTTTGCGAACAATTAACGCCGGAAACAGACGTAAACGTCTTGATGAATCCAGCCCTGAGAGCGGGAATCAGGGATGAGATTAATGAAAACAATCCAGATTAGGTGTTATAAGGAAAACCAATCCTGCCGATCCTGATGGCTGCGACACGCTCCCCCCCCCCACCCCGCTCGACACGCTCCCCCCCACCCCGACACGCTCGACCCGCTCCCCGACCAATCCCCCCCCCCGACACTGTGTCCTCACTTCCTGTCCGGTTTAGACATGCAGACAGAGCTACGTGAAGCTGTTCTCCAGTCGTGTGCTGGAATGTTCTGGAATGCTGCGTTCCCGCTTGAATCTGCCCTCAGCCTGTTTGCATGGACGACTTCTCTTTCTTCATCTCTTACATAACGCTGAGCAACAGGGAGATGTTGTTTGTGTTTATATTTAGCGCTTGTAACCTTCGTCCCCTAACTCCACCATCCCACACCCTCTGAGAGCCCAGAGTCGAGGAGCATGGTAGGGATGGTGTGGAGAGTGTGTGTGTGTGTGTGTGTATGAGGTGTGTGTGTGCCGGGGGGGAGAGAGAGCTAATCCTTGGTAGATTTGTCGGGCATTGGGAAAGGAGGGCATGTGGTCAGGGTGGCACAGAAGGCCCACTGGCTGGCAGGACACAGACAGATTACTGCAGGGTCACAGGGCAGGCTTGTGAACAATGTCTTCTGTTGTCCCTTTCCACAAGTGTACGCGTGTGTGCGTGTGTGTGTGTGTGTACATGTGTGTAGGGGTAGAAGTGGGGTGTTATATTGTATTCTGTATTTTGGATATGCAGTATTTATTCTTTCATGTATTCTCATGCTCAATCTTATCATCACTGACAGTTTCATGTCAAGGTCATGTTTTTATTTGAAGTTTACGAATCTACTACTTTCCATTCCCACAGCAGAGAACCACACGCAGTAACAACTTCTGTGTCTGGTGTTGAGGAGAGGATGAGGATCAGACTGGACCCTGCTGTGTCTGGTGTTGAGGAGAGGATGTGGATCAGACTGGACCCTGCTGTGTCTGGTGTTGAGGAGAGGATGTGGATCAGACTGGACCCTGCTGTGTCTGGTGTTGAGGAGAGGATGTGGATCAGACTGGACCCTGCTGTGTCTGGTGTTGAGGAGAGGATGTGGATCAGACTGGACCCTGCTGTCCTGGTGTTGAGGAGAGGATCAGACTGGGCCCTGCTGTGTCTGGTGTTGAGGAGAGGATCAGACTGGACCCTGCTGTGTCTGGTGTTGAGGAGAGGAACGTGGATCAGACTGGACCCTGCTGTGTCTGGTGTTGAGGAGAGGATCAGACTGGACCCTGCTGTGTCTGGTGTTGAGGAGAGGATGTGGATCAGACTGGACCCTGCTGTGTCTGGTGTTGAGGAGAGGATGTGGATCAGACTGGGCCCTGCTGTCCCTGGTGTTGACGATGTGGATCAGACTGGACCCTGCTGTGTCTGGTGTTGAGGAGAGGATCAGACTGGACCCTGCTGTGTCTGGTGTTGAGGAGAGGATGTGGATCAGACTGGACCCTGCTGTGTCTGGTGTTGAGGAGAGGATGTGGATCAGACCCCACATCTGACATCTGAGAGGAGGAACAGGATCTCTGGGAGAACCAGAGTTCAACCTATTCCATCCAACAGGTTTTTTTTTAATTTTTTTATTTATCCTTTATTTAACCAGGTTAGTCTCATTGAGATTAAAATCTCTTTTACAAGAGAGACCTGGCCAAGATGGACAGCAGAACACAGTTACACATAAAACACAATATAAAATACAAGTTCGATATTAAGTACAGTTGTAAATCATAAAAATAAGATACTTAACTAAAAACATTCACAATTTCCGATGGAGTCCAACTTCAAACTCTTAACAACAGCCTTAAATTCGTTTAGAGTTACTAGGTCCTGAAGCACGTGAGCAGGTACGTGAGCGCCATGTAAAACACACACACACACACAGAAACAGAGACACGATCACACACTGAGACACACACACACATACACTGAGACACACACACACACACTCAGAAACAGAGACACGATCACACACTGGGAGACACACACACACTGAGACACACACACACACACACTGAGACACACACACACACACACTCAGAAACAGAGACACAATCACACACTGGGAGACACACACACACTGGGAGACACACACACATACAGAGATTCGCACAAACACACACACTGGGAGACACACACACACATACAGAGATTCACACAAACACACACACACACATACAGAGATTCACACAAACACACACACACATACAGAGATTCACACGAGACACACACACTGACACACACACACATACAGAGATTCACACATACACACACACACACACACTGACACACACACACATACAGAGATTCACACAAACTGAGACACACACACACACACACACACACACACACACACATACAGAGATTCACACACACACACACACTGAGACACACACACTGACACACACACACACAGAGATTCACACAAACACACACACACTGAGACACACACACTGACACACACACACATACAGAGATTCACACAAACTGAGACACACACACACACACACACACATACAGAGATTCACACACACACACACACACTGAGACACACACATACAGAGATTCACACAAACACACACACTCTCACATCCTCCGAATACGTGAGCGCCATGTGGAATTCATAACGGTTGTCATGGTGCCCACATAGCAACCAGCTCTGCATGTATGGCTGCTGCTCTGGTGTTGACTCTGAGAGGGGGGAGGGGAGAGAGGGGGGAGGAGAGAGGGGGAGGTGCCTGATGGAAAGAGAGAGAAGGAAAGGGATGAACAACGATGTTTTTGGAAAGATGGAGGGAAAAGGAGAGGTCTAACTGTGCTGTGTTAAGAGAGGAGGGGTCTAACGGTGCTGTGTTAGGAGAGGAGAGAAGAGGGTCTAACTGTGCTGTGTTAGGAGAGGAGGGGGTCTAACTGTGCTGTGTTAGGAGAGGAGGGATCTAACTGTGCTGTGTTAGGAGAGGAGAGGGTCTAACTGTGCTGTGTTAGAAGGAGAGGGTCTAACTGTGCTGTGTTAGGAGAGGAGGGGGTCTAACTGTGCTGTGTTAGAAAGAGAGGAGAGGGTCTAACTGTGCTGTGTTAGGAGAGGAGAGGATCTAACTGTGCTGTGTTAGGAGAGGAGAGGATCTAACTGTGCTGTGTTAGGAGAGGAGAGGATCTAACTGTGCTGTGTTAGGAGAGGAGGGGGTCTAACTGTGCTGTGTTAGGAGAGGAGAGGGTCTAACTGTGCTGTGTTAGGAGAGGAGGGATCTAACTGTGCTGTGTTAGGAGAGGAGAGGGTCTAACTGTGCTGTGTTAGAAGGAGAGGAGAGGATCTAACTGTGCTGTGTTAGGAGAGGAGAGATCTAACTGTGCTGTGTTAGAAGGAGAGGAGGGGTCTAACTGTGCTGTGCTAGAAGGAGAGGAGAGGGTCTAACTGTGCTGTGTTAGGAGCGGAGAGGGTCTAACTGGGCTGTGTTAGGAGAGGAGAGGGTCTAACGGTGCTGTGTTAGAAGGAGAGGAGAGGGTCTAACTGTGCTGTGTTAGGAGAGGAGAGGGTCCAACTGGGCTGTGTTAGGAGAGGAGAGGATCTAACTGGGCTGTGTTAGGAGAGGAGAGGGTCTAACTGTGCTGTGTTAGGAGAGGAGAGGGTCTAACTGTGCTGTGTTAGGAGAGGAGAGGGTCTAACTGGGCTGTGTTAGGAGAGGAGAGGGTCTAACTGGGCTGTGTTAGGAGAGGAGAGGGTCTAACTGGGCTGTGTTAGAAGGAGAGGAGAGGGTCTAACTGTGCTGTGTTAGGAGAGGAGAGGGTCTAACTGGGCTGTGTTAGGAGAGGAGAGGGTCTAACTGTGCTGTGTTAGGAGAGGAGAGGGTCTAACTGTGCTGTGTTAGAAGGAGAGGAGAGGGTCTAACTGTGCTGTGTTAGGAGAGGAGAGGGTCTAACTGTGCTGTGTTAGGAGAGGAGAGGGTCTAACTGTGCTGTGTTAGGAGAGGAGAGGGTCTAACTGTGCTGTGTTAGAAGGAGAGGAGGGATCTAACTGTGCTGTGTTAGGAGAGGAGAGAAGAGGGTCTAACTGGGCTGTGTTAGGAGAGGAGAGGGTCTAACTGGGCTGTGTTAGGAGAGGAGGGGTCTAACTGGGCTGTGTTAGGAGAGGAGAGGGTCTAACTGGGCTGTGTTAGGAGAGGAGAGGGTCTAACTGTGCTGTGTTAGGAGAGGAGAGATCTAACGGGGCTGTGTTAGGAGAGGAGAGGGTCTAACTGTGCTGTGTTAGAAGGAGAGGAGAGGGTCTAACTGTGCTGTGTTAGGAGAGGAGAGGGTCTAACTGGGCTGTGTTAGGAGAGGAGAGGGTCTAACTGTGCTGTGTTAGAAGGAGAGGAGAGGGTCTAACTGTGCTGTGTTAGGAGAGGAGAGGGTCTAACTGTGCTGTGTTAGGAGAGGAGAGGGTCTAACTGGGCTGTGTTAGGAGAGGAGAGGGTCTAACTGGGCTGTGTTAGAAGGAGAGGAGAGGGTCTAACTGTGCTGTGTTAGGAGAGGAGAGGGTCTAACTGTGCTGTGTTAGGAGAGGAGAGGGTCTAACTGGGCTGTGTTAGGAGAGGAGAGGGTCTAACTGGGCTGTGTTAGAAGGAGAGGAGAGGGTCTAACTGTGCTGTGTTAGGAGAGGAGAGGGTCTAACTGGGCTGTGTTAGGAGAGGAGAGGGTCTAACTGGGCTGTGTTAGGAGAGGAGAGGGTCTAACTGGGCTGTGTTAGGAGAGGAGAGGGTCTAACTGGGCTGTGTTAGGAGAGGAGAGGGTCTAACTGGGCTGTGTTAGGAGAGGAGAGGGTCTAACTGTGCTGTGTTAGGAGAGGAGAGGGTCTAACTGGGCTGTGTTAGGAGAGGAGAGATCTAACTGTGCTGTGTTAGGAGAGGAGGGATCTAACTGTGCTGTGTTAGGAGAGGAGAGGGTCTAACTGGGCTGTGTTAGGAGAGGAGAGGGTCTAACTGTGCTGTGTTAGGAAAGGAGAGATCTAACTGGGCTGTGTTGGAGAGGAGAGGGTCTAACTGTGCTGTGTTAGGAGAGGAGAGGGTCTAACTGTGCTGTGTTAGGAGAGGAGAGGGTCTAACTGTGCTGTGTTAGGAGAGGAGAGGGTCTAACTGTGCTGTGTTAGGAGAGGAGAGGGTCTAACTGGGCTGTGTTAGGAGAGGGGAGGGTCTAACTGTGCTGTGTTAGGAGAGGAGAGGGTCTAACTGTGCTGTGTTAGGAGAGGAGAGGGTCTAACTGGGCTGTGTTAGGAGAGGAGAGGGTCTAACTGGGCTGTGTTAAAGCCATAGAGGAACAAGGGATGAAACTCAGACTGAGAAGGTGGTGAAAGGAGACAGGAAGAGGAGAGAGGAGAGAGGAAGAGGAGAGAGGAGACAGGAAGAGGAGAGAGGAGAGAGGAAGAGGAGAGAGGAACAGAAAACCAGCAGGTTACCCTGGCTGTTTCCTCAGGTCACATGTTCCAACACTACACTCTCTCCATGTCTCTCAATCTCCCTCTCTCCATCTCTCCCTCTCTCTCCATCTCTCCATCTCTCTCTCCCTCTCTCTCTCTCTCTCTCTCTCTCCATGTCTCTCTCCCTCTCTATGTCTCTCTCCCTCTCCATCTCTCTCTCCCTCTCCACTCTCCATCCAGAGTGAAGCAGCTTTCTGAGATACAGGCACACACACATGAATATTTCAGTTTGTTTCAAAACGTGAAAGCACCCATCCCCCACTCCCACAGCACAGAGCCTGCCACGGAGGGGGACAGAAAGGGGAAAGAGAAAGAGAGACAGATAAAGAGAGAGAGACAGAGATACATACAGAGGGAGAGAGAGAGAGACAGACAGAGATAAAAAGAGAGACAGGGAGATATAAGAGAAAGGGGGTATGTGATGCAACCAACGGAAAATGTGTCGGCTACAGAACTGACAGGTCCACTCTCTCTGAGGTCTCTCTGGGGTCCAGTCTCTCTGAGGTCCAGTCTCTCTGAGGTCTCTGGGGTCCAGTCTCTCTGAGGTCCAGTCTCTCTGAGGTCCAGTCTCTCTGAGGTCCAGTCTCTCTGGGGTCCAGTCTCTCTGAGGTCCAGTCTCTCTGAGGTCCAGTCTCTCTGAGGTCCAGTCTCTCTGAGGTCTCTCTGGGGTCCAGTCTCTCTGAGGTCTCCCTGAGGTCCAGTCTCTCTGAGGTCCAGTCTCTCTGAGGTCTCTGAGGTCCAGTCTCTCTGAGGTCTCTCTGGGGTCCAGTCTTTCTGAGGTCTCTCTGGGGTCCAGTCTTTCTGAGGTCCAGTCTCTCTGAGGTCTCTCTGAGGTCCAGTCTCTCTGAGGTCTCTCTGGGGTCCAGTCTTCTGAGGTCTCTCTGGGGTCCAGTCTTTCTGAGGTCCAGTCTCTCTGAGGTCTCTCTGAGGTCCAGTCTCTCTGAGGTCTCTCTGGGGTCCAGTCTTTCTGAGGTCCAGTCTCTCTGAGGTCCAGTCTCTCTGAGGTCTCTCTGGGGTCCACTCTCTCTGAGGTCCAGTCTTTGAGGTCCTCTCTGAGGTCCAGTCTCTCTGAGGTCCAGTCTCTCTGAGGTCTCTGGGGTCCAGTCTCTCTGAGGTCCAGTCTCTCTGAGGTCCAGTCTCTCTGAGGTCCAGTCTCTCTGAGGTCTCTCTGGGGTCCAGTCTCTCTGAGGTCCACTCTCTCTGAGGTCCAGTCTCTCTGAGGTCCAGTCTCTCTGAGGTCCAGTCCTCTCTGAGGTCTCTGAGGTCCAGTCTCTCTGAGGTCCACTCTCTCTGAGGTCCAGTCTCTCTGAGGTCTCTGGGGTCCAGTCTCTCTGAGGTCCGTCCTCTCTGAGGTCCAGTCTCTCTGAGGTCCAGTCTCTCTGAGGTCCAGTCTCTCTGGGGTCCAGTCTCTCTGAGGTCCAGTCTCTCTGAGGTCCAGTCTCTCTGAGGTCCAGTCTCTCTGAGGCTCTCTGGGTCCAGTCTCTCTGAGGTCTCCCTGAGGTCCAGTCTCTCTGAGGTCCAGTCTCTCTGAGGTCTCTCTGAGGTCCAGTCTCTCTGAGGTCTCTCTGGGGTCCAGTCTCTCTGAGGTCTCTCTGGGGTCCAGTCTC
This sequence comes from Mallotus villosus, assembly GCA_903064625.1. Taxonomy (NCBI): domain Eukaryota; kingdom Metazoa; phylum Chordata; class Actinopteri; order Osmeriformes; family Salangidae; genus Mallotus; species Mallotus villosus. The sequence continues at coordinate 65,766 of CAEFZP010002029.1, read as the reverse complement.
TCTGAGGTCCAGTCTCTCTGAGGTCTCTCTGAGGTCAGTCTCTGAGGTCTCTCTGGGGTCCAGTCTCTCTGAGGTCTCTCTGGGGTCCAGTCTCTCTGAGGTCCAGTCTCTCTGAGGTCTCTTGAGGTCCAGTCTCTCTGAGGTCTCTCTGGGGTCCAGTCTCTCTGAGGTCCAGTCTCTCTGAGGTCCAGTCTCTCTGAGGTCTCTCTGGGGTCCACTCTCTCTGAGGTCCAGTCTTTGAGGTCTCTCTGAGGTCCAGTCTCTCTGAGGTCCAGTCTCTCTGAGGTCTTCTGGGGTCCAGTCTCTCTGAGGTCCAGTCTCTCTGAGGTCCAGTCTCTCTGAGGTCCAGTCTCTCTGAGGTCTTCTGGGGTCCAGTCTCTCTGAGGTCCAGTCTCTCTGAGGTCCAGTCTCTCTGAGGTCCAGTCTCTCTGAGGTCCAGTCTCTCTGAGGTCTCTCTGAGGTCCAGTCTCTCTGAGGTCCAGTCTCTCTGAGGTCTCTCTGGGGTCCAGTCTCTCTGAGGTCCAGTCTCTCTGAGGTCCAGTCTCTCTGGGGTCCAGTCTCTCTGAGGTCTCTCTGAGGTCCAGTCTCTCTGAGGTCTCTCTGAGGTCCAGTCTCTCTGAGGTCTCTCTGAGGTCCAGTCTCTCTGAGGTCCAGTCTCTCTGAGGTCCAGTCTCTCTGAGGTCCAGTCTCTCTGAGGTCCAGTCTCTCTGGGGTTCAGTCGGTCACTCTGAGCAAAGCCTCAACTCCTTCCAGCCTGTCGAAGGCACAGGACTCTGTCAGCATCTCTGTCATCTCACGGAGACGAGGGTACAGCTCAGTGGTTAAAGCTCTTGACCACAGAGGTTGCAGGTTCAATTACCCCCGTCCTGTCTGTTGTTTTGGATAAAAGCCTCAAAATATGTAGTTGTTTTATCAATACATCATTGTTATAACTACAAATATAACTACATGATCCTCTCTTACTCTCTCTGTCCTCTCTCTCAATGTGTCACTCCAGAAAACACCCCTTACGCTGGTGTTAATCTCTCAGTTCATTTGCACTCTTCAGTAGATAACAGCGTCATTAGTACATATTAGCACTGCTCTGTCACCATCCCCCCGTGTGTGTGTGTGTGTGTGTGTGTGTGGGCTTGAAGCATGAATGAGACCTTTCAGCAGAAGCCGTTTCTCTCCAGGTGTTACAGGTGAGCGTTTCTCCTCCAGGTGTTACAGGTGAGCGTTTCCTCCAGGTGTACAGGTGAGCGTTTCTCCTCCAGGTGTTACAGGTGAGCGTTTCTCCTCCAGGTGTTACAGGTGAGCGTTTCTCCTCCAGGTGTTACAGGTGAGCGTTTCTCCTCCAGGTGTTACAGGTGAGCGTTTCTCCTCCAGGTGTTACAGGTGAGCGTTTCTCCTCCAGGTGTTACAGGTGAGCGTTTCTCCTCCAGGTGTTACAGGTGAGCGTTTCCCCTCCGGGTTACAGGTGAGCGTTTCTCTCCAGGTGTTACAGGTGAGCGTTTCTCCTCCAGGTGTTACAGGTGAGCGTTTCCCCTCCAGGTGTACAGGTGAGCGTTTCTCCTCCAGGTGTTACAGGTGAGCGTTTCTCCTCCAGGTGTTACAGGTGAGCGTTTCTCCTCCAGGTGTTACAGGTGAGCGGATGGGGAGTTGCTCCACAGACATCAGCAGGTCTGATCAAATCAGAAGAACTATTTCATATGTTGTGCATTTGTACGTATCTTTGGATTAAAGTCTGTTAAATGACAATTTCGTTATATTTAAACAAGCCCAGCCCTAGCCTCAGCCCTAGCCCCTGCCTCAGCCCCTGCCTCAGCCCTAGCCCCTGCCTCAGCCCACTGCCTCAGCCCCTGCCTCAGCCCTAGCCCCTGCCTCAGCCCTAGCCCCTGCCTCAGCCTCACAAAGTGATCCCAGCCTGGAGCGTCTGTAGATGAGCTGCAGAATCTGGGGACCAGGAGCACACACACTCTGTCCAGACACACACACACACACACACACACAAGGACTTTAGTCCACACCTGGACAGAGCACGGACAATAAACAAAGAAGTCAAAAAGGTTTCTAATGTCAACAAGCAACAAACCAGACAGCCCCAGACGGCTCTAATGAGAAACACATCGCTTGTCAACTGCTTCACCGACCGACCGACTGCAGTATCCATCAATCACTGACAACTGGCCCCAGAAGGTGGGGATGTATGTCCAGTAATCTCCCTCCACACCCCTTTTCCTCACCCCTCTCTGAATCAACCCCCCCCCCGCCCCCCCCTCCAAACCAGGCCCTGGTGCTGCTGGCCCCTAGAGGCAGGCGGGTGTCCAGTCCCTCTCTAGGTCACCTCAGGCTGGCCCCCTAATCCAGATCAAGCCTGTCTAGACCTCTCATTACTGCTTCATCAGGGGAGAGGGGAGGGAGGGAGGGAGGGAGGGAGGGAGGGAGGGAGGGAGGGAGGGAGGGAGGGAGGGGAGGGAGGGAGGGAGGGAGGGAGGGAGGGAGGGAGGGGAGGGAGGGAGGGAGGGAGGGAGGGAGGGAGGGAGGGAGGGAGGGAGGGAGGGAGGGAGGAGAGGGAGGGAAGCCCATGACTGGAAGGAGAGAGAGCAAGATAGAGAGAGAAGACGCCAAAAACACTAGTCCATCATAAATAAGAGAGAGAAAAAGAGAGAGAGAGAGAGCGAGAGAGACGAGAGAAAGGACGACGAGAGAGAGAGAAAGGAGGGAGGGAAGGAGAGAGAAGGAGAGAGGAGGAGAGAGAAGAGAAGAGAAGAGGAGGGAAGGAGAGAGAAGGAGAGAGGAAGAGAGAGAGAAGGGGAGGAGAGGAGAGAGAGAAGGAGAGAGGAGAGAGAGAGAGGAGAGAGGAGAGAGAGAGAAGAGAGGAGAGGAGGAAGAGAGAGAGAAGAGGAGAGGAGAGAGAGGAGAGGGAAGAGAGAGAGGAAGAGAGAGAGAGGAGAGGAGAGAGAGAAGGAGAGAGAGAAGAGAGAGAGAAGGAGAGAGAGAAGAGAGATAGGAGAGAGAGAGAAGGAGAGAGAATGGACAAAGCTCACAGGGACACAAGCATGACATGATGACATGATGACATGGCATTGAACATGATCCCCCCCACACACACGCGCCCCCCTAACGCCACCACTAAGCCAGCGCTCAGTGGAGTGTGACGGCTGGGATTAGAGAACAAGAGTTACTGGGATGAATGCTGTTGTACTCAGAGTAACAGTCCAGCAAGTTCTTCTGATGGACGAGAGACAACAGAGATGAACCGGGAAAGATGGACTGGGGGAGAGGGAGGAGGAGGAGAGAGAGGAGATAAAGAGAGAGAGTATTCACAGTAATCTGGTCAATCGCACAACCTACATGTTCCCAGATTCTGAACAGACACAGACACACATACACACACTCTAGATAATTCCCAAGGCAGTAATTGAGGGCAGGGAGGTCTCATGTAGATAAACATTACCTATTGATTCTTGGTCATTTGACTCAGTCAGAACAATAATGACATTACGTGGGTTGGCTGTCTTTGTGTGCGTGTGTGTGTTTGTGTGTTTGTGTGTGTTTATGTGTGTTTGTGTGTGCGGTGTGCAGTGTGTGTGGGGTGTAAATGATGCCACATTGCCCAGGTGGACCACAGCTGTAATTTGGTTAGCGAGATAGATAGATAAAGAGAAAGAGAGAGAGGAGAAAGAGAGAGAGAAAGATACTGGGAGAGAAAGAGAGAGAAACGAAGGGAGCGAGTGGGGGAGAGAGTGGTAGAGAGATATAGAGAGAGAGAGAGAAAGTTAGTGAATGAAAGGGGGTGGATGAGAGGTGAGTAGGAGAGGAGTAACAGAGGAGAGGTGAGTAGGAGAGGAGTAACAGAGGAGAGGTGAGTAGGAGAGGAGTAACAGAGGAGAGGTGAGTAGGAGAGGAGTAACAGAGGAGATACAGCTTCTCCTGTCCTGTCCTGATGGTGTAAACACCTCAACCTCCACGCATCACAACCAGCATCACAACCAGCATCACAACCAGCATCACAACCAGCATCACAACCAGCATCACAACCAGCATCACAACCAGCAACACAACCTCCACGCATCACAACCAGCATCACAACCAGCATCACAACCAGCATCACAACCAGCATCACAACCAGCAACACAACCAGCAAACACACCAGACACAACCTCCACGCATCACAACCAGCAACACAACACCAATGAGCCATCAGACTGGTGATAGTCTGGCCAATGACAGAGACACAAGGACAGAGAGTAGAGGACAGTGTGTATGTGTGTATGAAAGAGAGAGAGACAGAGAGAAAGAGTTTGTGTGTGTGTGTAATGTGCAAGAGAGAAATAGAGTAAGATGTGTGTATGTCTGAGGTAGTGTGTGTGTGTATGTGTGCCTGTCTGTGATTTTCACAGCTTGCTGCAGCCAGTGAAGGTGACTTAAATCTCCAGAAAAAAATCCAGTCTGAGTTTGAACACAGATTTGGATATGCAAATGAGCCATCTGTTGATGCATCAGTGAGAACCAACCCCTGCAGAGCTGGGATAGATTCCACCAGTAGTGAACCGTGACTCTTAAACCATGCCCTCTAACCCCAATTACTCGTTAGAAAAAACATGATACAGCGCGCACACAGCATTAGGCCTACATGTCATTGTGTTGGTCAATACGCACTATTTGAGCCAGCCCTTGTGGCACTATTTCTGCACAACACTATAACATATAGGCCAGGCTAGGGCCGAAATGTTTAAATAACATAGCCTACCTTTGATGAGCTTTGGTTTTCTGCACAAAATTCAGTTCTGGTGTAGATCTTCCTTTGCGTTAGCTAGTTTATCAGCTTGTGATCGCGTTCCCCACAGCGGGCGGAACTTGTCATAAAGTTAGCAATAACAAAGCCCACCCATTTAGAGGGAAGATATGATTGGTCAATTTGAGAGTCAACGGCAATTAGGCTTTCATTGAATTAAGTGTCCCTCTGTAAATTCATAGCTGGACCACTAATCACTGAGCTGCATAGCATTTTCAGCAAAATTCTGTTAGGGTGACAAAGGGGGATTTTTTCAATGAAGTCTTCACATTCCAACACAAACTGAATAGGCAGGATTGAAGGGTTTATTTTAGAAAACATTGTCTTTAGATTATGAATTGATAAAATAAAATATATATTTTTTGAATATATTAGGCCCTCTGAGCCCAGTTCCCCATTCCAGTGATGTCATCCATGTGAGCCGCCATCGTCACGGCTGATGTCATCCATGTGAGCCGCCATCGTCACGGCTGCAGAAAGAGGAGGAGTTGGCAAGCGTCTGGCAGAGGACAGGTGACACGCAGGCTCGTCACACACCCCTGCACCGCTGTGACACCCGGTCAGAAGGTGACCTTACCGTTCCTGCTCTCACCTGCCACTTCCTGTGACCTTCACCTGCCTCGCCCACACCTGACAGGATGTGACACGGGGGAAGTGGTGTCACACAGGGTTCTGTCACGGACAGAGCTGGGACGATAAGTAGGTGGGGAGAGAGGGAAGGAAGGAAGGGATGAAGGAAGGAAGGAAGGAAGGAAGGGATGAAGGAAGGAAGGAAGGAAGGAAGGAAGGAAGGAAGGAAGGAAGGAAGGAAGGGATGAAGGAAGGGATGAAGGAAGGAAAGAAAGGGATGAAGGAAGGAAGGATGGAAGAGAGGGAGGGAGGGAGGGAGGGAGGGAGGGAGGGAGGGAGGGAGGGAGGGAGGGAGGGAGGGAGGGAGGGAGGGAGGGAGGGAGGGAGGGAGGGAGGGAGGGAGGGAGGGAGGGAGG